>JAWWLV010000035.1:9125863-9158945 GCA_035041135.1 Platyrinchus mystaceus
CACCTCCTCGGCGCCGATGAAGGCGGGCGGAGCCGAGCCCATGGCGAGCACCGGCACCCCGGGACGGCACCGCGCGGACGGGACGGGACGGGACGGGACGGCAGGAGTCCAACACCGCGCACAACCCGCCCCGCCGCCGCGAACTCGGCGGGACGTCCCCGCCCCCTGGCCCGGCCCGGCCCCGGTGGATCCCGGCTCAGCTGGATCCCGGACCCGCCTCCACCACCCGGGAGGCGGAACGGCGGGACGTCCCGCTGAAGGTGCTGCTGGACGGGAGCGCCGGCGGCCCTGGAGGTGCTGCGCCTGCAGCATCGCCGGCCGCCACAGAATCACAGAGTCAGCGAGGTTATCGAGTCCCACCGCTGACCCAACAAGACCAGGGCACTGATGACACATCCAGTCTTCTCTTAAACACCTCCAGGGACGGTGACTCCACCACCCCCCTGGGCAGCCCATTCCAATGTCCAATCACTCTCTCCGTAAAGAACTTCTTCCTAATGTCCCACCTAAACCTCCCCTGGCGCAGGTTAAGACTGCGCCCTCTTGTCCTATCGCTGGTGGCCAGGCAGAAGAGACCGACCTCCACCTGGCTACGGCCTCCTGTTAGGGAGCTGTAGAGAGGGATAAGGTCTCCCCAGACCCTCCACCAGCCTCGATGCCCTTCTCTGAACGCGCTCCAGCATCTCAATATCCAGCGCTCGGGATTCCCGTCCGCGCCGCCCGCGGGGTGTCCCGGCCCGCAGTGCCCGACAGGGGGCGCGCTCCGCGCAGGCGCACAGCCCCCGGTGCCCGCGCGGCGGCGCTGTCGCGGCCGGAGCAGTAGAGTCGGGGCTGCGCTCGCCAGAAGGTCGGCGCGGCGCGGGGCGTGCCGGGAAGGCGGGGTGTCCCTGCGGCGCAGCCATCTTGTCCTGGCCGGGGCCGAGCCGAGGGGGGCGGGACGATGAGGGGCTTCCCGGTGGCCGCGCGGTCGCTCTCGGTGAGGGGGACGCGGGGCCGTCGTGCGCGGTGCGGGAGAGGCACAGTCGGCCGTGACAGCCGCTGTCCGCGCTCCGGCGGCTGCGGGCGGGCCTGACCCGGGCGGCTTGGGGCGGGAGCCGGGCGGGGGGCGCGGGCGGGCCGTGGTCCCCGGCGGGGCTGGCGGCGGGGTCGCGGTGGGGGCCGGGGCCGGGCCGGGCGGGGCGGGGAGGGGGGCAGAGCGCGGCGGCGGGTGAAGGTCAGACAGGCCGCGGGCCGGGCCCGGGCAGGGAGCGGCTCCCGGGGCTGCACCGGAGCCGTCCCCGGCAGCGCCCGAGGGGGCACCGGGGGAGGAGCGAGCGGCCCTGAGGGGATCCGGCCACGCGGAGGGAGCTCCGGCTGCTTGTGGTGACACGGCGGTGCCCTTGGCGTTGAGGCTCGGCCTGTCCCGCAGGCGGGAGGGCAGAGACCTTGTCCTGCTGCAGAGGCTCCCGTGGAGCTGGGACAGCGGGGATGGAACCGCTTAAAGCTCCGCGAGAAACGCGCCCGAGTGGGAGAATGGCTTCTAAGTGAATGACAGCGTGGTTGTTTTAGGCATGATTTAGTAATTGATAAATAAGCAGGCTTAGAGGTTAAAACTCGGTATCATACCCAATTTTTGGTGGGGGAAAAAAGGAGTTTTTCCCAGAGTCAGACACTGAACAACCTGTGGCAAAGGAAGGGGAATTACATCATTGGTATCCCTACAGTTGGGGGCATTGGTGCTGCTGTCACTCAGTTTTCACCTTGACGTGTATGAGAATGAAGTTATTTTTTTCATGTGAAAATAAGGGTAATATGTGAGTTTATTCTACAAGTATAAGCAACCTCTAAAGAGGAGGGAAAGGAATAGCATTTCAAATTTGGAATTGATAACCTTGTCATTTCTGTTGCTAGCTGCTGAAGGGAAGGCTTTTGCAATGTTCACCTCTTCCATGTGAAGAATGCTTCATGAGAATCCTAGAGTTGTGGAATTGTAACTGAAAAATCAGTAAAATTCTCCAACACTCTTTGCAGTTTTAGGAAGCAGGCATCAGTTTATTTCATGCCAGGCATGTGGGGGATATCTCATATCGCACCCTGGAATTAGCAGTTTATTTATACTGTAGAGATATACACGTTCAACATGTTTCTTAAAAAAAGGCTGATCTGTGTTAACTATTTTCCTGACATTATTATCATATTTACACATCAGTTTGAGTTCTTAGAAGGGGTTGGATTATAACAGTTGTTTCCTTATATGAAGTTGTTTGTCTTCAGTTTTCCAGCTAAGGCCCCTGGGTCCCCCAGTATGGACTTGATGAGCAATCTTGTGCACCCAGATTAATTATGCCTTTAGCCATATCAGCTCTTAGCCTCTGGTTTTGTAACCAAACCCCTGGTTTGGGTTGGAAGGGACCTTGAAGACCATCTAGTTCCAACCCCTCTACCGTGGTCGGGGATGTCATTCACTAGCTTAGGTTGCTCAGAGCCCCATCCAGCCTGGCCTTGAACACCTCCAGGGGTGGGGCAGCTACAGCTTTGCTGGGCAACCTGTGCCAGTGCTTCACCACCCTCTTCCTAACATATCTAAACTCGTCCTCTGTCAGTTTAAAACCATTGCCCCTTATCCTGTCACTGTCTGCCTGGATAAAAAGTTTTTCTCCCTCTCTTTTATAAGCCCCTTTAAGGTACTGCAAGGCTGCACTGAGGTCTCCCCAGAGCCTTCTCTTCCCCAGGCTGAACACCCCCAGCTCTCTCAGCTTGTCTGTGCAGCAGAGGTGCTCCAACCCTTTGATCATCTTCGTGGTCTCCTCTGGACCCGCTCTATCAGGTCCCAACTTCAGTTTGAGGACTTGCCTACGTGTCCTCTTTGTGTGCAGCAGTCAGTGTAGACAGGTTGGTGCTTTGAGGGGTGACTCTTCAGGAGCTGAAGTGCCTACACCTGATAAATACAGAATTATCTCCAAGCTGGTGTGCTGCCCATGTGGCTGCTGCTTCAGTTGGTTGCTATGCAGGGGTCCTACAGACTATAGGACAGGAGAGATTCCCACTGCACAGCAGCAAAGAGGGGAAGAACAAAAGCTTTCTTGCAGGGCTGTAAAAAATAATCAGAGTAATTACAAGGGAATCACTGTTTTTACGCTGGAGTTTGAAATCCTTCAGTGTATTTAAAAATTCAGTTTAAAATTAGCTGTGATGGAACGTGATAAACTAATTAAGGAAATCCATTCTGTTTTGCTTTCTCCTCTAGAAGAGATTTTACTCACTTAAAGTAGCTCCTAAGGTTAAAAGCTCACCAACTGCAGCAAAAGTGAAATTATCTCCAGAGTCTGAGGATCTTGAGGTCAGTATGAATACTAGTATTTTTTTCTCTTTTCTTTTAATTTGTTTTTTAAAACTCAGTCAAAGCAGAGCTGTGATTGTACTTCCAGTGAATGACTAAACCATTTTTTTTTTCTCTTTAATACAGATCACAAAATTACCAAATGGCTTAGTTATTGCATCTCTGGAAAACTTTTCTCCAGCTTCAAGAATTGGTGTGTTTATTAAAACAGGCAGCAGATATGAAACCACCAGTAACCTGGGAACTGCTCACCTGCTTCGTCTTGCATCTAATTTGGTAGGTGTTTATTCCCTTTGTTATGATCTTGGCAGTAGATGCAGTGGTCAAAGGTTTATTGTTGCAAAAATAGATGTTATGGCAAAAAATTTAAAGTAACATCCTATAAAGTGGAAAACAGTGTACCCTGGTACTTGGTTACCTGCTTTGAGTGCAGGAGAAATGACGTTACTTCCTGGAAGACAGGAAGAAATATTTCTTTAGAATTATGCTCTCCTGTGGTGTTTGAAAGTGTGTGTGGCTATATATATACATATATATACACACACGTGTACACACACATATATATACACAGTATATATATATATCTAGCTTTGCACATAGATTATTTTATTTAGGCTGCAGTAAATATTATTTTAGGGGGCTGATACAAACTCAGTTTTGTGCATGTGTGTGGAATATTTCTGAATAGTTTTTCTTATTGCTGCCATTAACCCCAAACCTGTTTTTAAATAGCTAGAGTTGTAAGTTGCCTTTTTTATTATTATTATTTTCATAGACTACTAAAGGAGCCTCCTCCTTCCGGATTACTCGTGGCATTGAAGCTGTTGGGGGCAGCCTGAGGTTTGTAACCACATAGAAAAATAATCTGTCTTGGTAAGATGCAGATGAGCTCTGTGACTAAAGGGAACAGAAGACAAGATGCACAGCTTATCACAGTAGGTGGATAAGCTCAGCGTGGAACTGGCACTTGAAAAGTGAATGTTGTCAAGGAACATCTTGTACTTCACATTTTACTAAGCTTCAAGAGGGCACTCGGGATTTGTATTTTACAAAGACCTTTCAGTAAGCAAAATATAAATGTTGTGTACCTGGAAGAAATATAATTTTCCCAGAAAGCCTAAATTTTCTTTCTGCGTTTTCAGACTTAAAGATTAAACTTGCTGAAGTCAGTAGATTATTTTTTTTTTTCTCCATTTTTTGTGAATAGATACTACTCATCATACTGCAAGTTTGGGAACAATTCAGACAGTAGTTGGCTTTTGTGATTTGAGAGTTTAAAGCCTAGAAAACAAGACCAAGAGAAATAAGAGGGATCTCGCTGTGCCTGCTCTCTTGCAATGTATCTTGAAATCATCTAGTAAGATTGTTTTATTTAGAATTTGGTTAAAACCAGAATTTGGTTAAAAACAGACTTGAGATTCTACCCTTTTCTGTTTCTGTCAATAGTAAATGCACTGAAGCAAAAGGACAAGATCATCTATGTTTTCTGCCCAAATAGAATAATTTCTAAATTTCTTTATTTAATACATACACACATTTTTCTTGTTTTGCTGTTCAGCCTTGTTTGCTGTTTTACCTTGAATTATTGTGGTATCTTAAATTTTGTTGGTCACAAGACACTTGTTATTACTTGAATATTGAAGATGAGAGCTTTAATTATGTCTATTTCTGCAGTGCTTGTATTATCACTCCTTTAAACAGTCATCCCAAGCAGATTTAAGGTTAAATGGTTATTCCAGTCCATCTCTTGCTGATGAATTCAATAAATTTGGAAAATGTGTGAAAATCCACATCTGTGTTCTCTGCTGAAATGGGTTTTGTTTTTTTTCTTCTTTAGTGTGTACTCAACAAGAGAGAAGATTGCTTACACTGTTGAGTGTCTGCGGGACTATGTGTAGGTATCTGGATGTGCTGTAAAGGGAATCCCTGCATTCTGTACCAACTGACTGTAGTCAAGACCTGTCATTTTACAGGGTGGGAGGAATATCCTCATGCTTCTGTAATAAATCAATCACTATATTCAACTCCTGTGTCATATTCCTGAGCATGTGAATGCTACAGAACTGAAGTTGAATTCTTGTACTTTGTACAGCAGTGGTGATAACTGCTCTGATCCATTTCATTGTTAGTGTGCTGCTTACAGATCTGTTAGAACTGCAGAAGTACGTGTTATTTTTATTGTGTTTAATGCCTTTGTAACTTTTTTTTATCTAGTGATACAGTAATGGAGTATCTTCTTAATGTCACCACAGCATCAGAGTTCAGACCATGGGAAGTAGCTGATCTTCAGCCACAATTAAAAGTTGATAAAGCAATCGCTTTTCAGAGTCCTCAAGTTGGTGAGTGTGTTTTCTAATCCAATGCATTGGCTCTATGAGACTTCCTCCAAAACGAAAAAAATGTGGAAAAAATAGTTTCCCTTTTGCTCTGTCACATGACCATTTAATTTTTCAGCCTGCTGATACGTATGATCTTTATGGAACTTCTTTTAATACACAGTTTTTTCCAGCCAGTGATAACATTTAGCAAGTAGCATGCCAAAGACAGTTTACACCGTTCTTGACAGCTTCCATTTTACCTTTTTAATTCTTTTGGAGTACAACCAAAGAATGTGCAAATCATGACTGTTGTTGACAATGTATTTGCAACAGCTTGTGTAGTGAAAACTATTTAGGTATTACTCATTGGTGTGAAAACAGTATTCTACAAAAGACTTCTTGAATATGTATGGTTATTTTGGTGTAAAAACAACATGTATTTTCATCACACTGAAAATGGATTCCAGCTTTAGGATTGTAAATTTAGGTTTGTGTGTTTAAGGAAAAACAAAAAGACACACACAAAGCCTCAGCCAGATCGAGCCTATTCCCCTTTATCTTGTGTTATTACCTTTAGTCATCCAAGATCACCCAGGTAGTTCTGCACAATAAACATGATCTGTACCACTCTGTGAAGGATACTCACCTTCATCACCCACTGAAGGTGACAGTGTAATGTTGGAAAAATCTCTGGCTTATATTGAAGTCCTACTATTTTTTTAAATCAGAGTCACAGTCTTCTTTTTGTCTTGTTTTTAACTTGTATCAACTGCAGGTTGGTTTTCGTAGTGATTTAATATTTTCAGTCACAGTTATGTTCAGAAACAGAACTATGAAGGAAGGATTGTCATCTCCTGAGGAAAAAGTATGAACAAATATAAGAAGAATATCAAACAGGAATGAGTAGAATGCTATTGGATACAAGAAAAAACTACAGAGAAGGGAATTTAAGACACTGGCATCCTTCATGTCAATGGGGAGATAGATGAGACACCTCACAAAGCTACAACTAATGTTATAGACAGCCTGTTCTTTTCTCAAGATCGAGAACAAGGGATGCTTACAGTGAAGATGATGGTCCTGAAACTAATTAAAAGATTGTTGGGGTTTGTTGTTTTTTTTTCTGCTGCTCCCCTTCCTCCGCACACTGATTGCATTTATAGCTTACTGTTGAGGCCAAAAATGTTGAGCATATACAAGTGACTAGTTTGCTTTGGTTTCTTTTTAATAAGTTACAGAAGAATAGAAGGCCTCAGACCAGATTACTCCAGCCCAAAGATTTGGATGAAACTTCGTGTGGGTTGGATTATTCTAGCCCTGCTTTTGCAGATCTTCTGGCCCTTAAAGTGGACCACAGCTCTGTTTTGTTTGATTTCATTCATAATCTTCATGACAAGTGTCTCTTACATTAATCATTGTCACTGAAACTTTGTTCCTCTTAGGAGTGCTGGAAAACTTGCATGCTGCAGCTTACAAGAATGCTCTGGCAAACCCCTTGTACTGTCCAGATTACAGAGTTGGAAAAATTACTTCCGAGCAGGTAGGGTTGTTTGTGTTGTGCTAGAAATCTGCTTCAGTTTTTTCTGTCAGGAATGGATGATGTCACTTGTGAGAGAAAATTTAATTTAGCAAATAACACAGTTAGTATTTACTACCTTGTTGGTTTAGTGTTAAAGTAATTTTATTTTCATGCAGCTTTTAGTACTGGCGACAGAACTCATATTCACATTTAGAGAGGGGGTTATTGTCAGTGGCTTTCTGGTGATAATAAGGCTGTCAATGAAATGCAGGTGTTCTTGTATAAAAGGCTTTTGTGCTTGTCACTGGGGAATGCAATAAAATGCATTCTACAGGCAGTTCCTTTGGGAAGCATTAGGTTTTGCTGCATGAATAAGTACAAAGGGGTATGTCAGAAACACACTCAAGATTTTTGTTCTTTATACAAAATATCCTAAAATGTGAATTTACTGTTGCAGCTTCACCATTTTGTACAGAACAATTTCACAAGTGGGAGAATGGCTCTCGTTGGAATAGGTACGTGTGTTCTCGGGTGGACTCTGCGGGTCACACGGGAGAACTCAGGTAGAAATTGGAGTTCCCTTTAGGAGTGAAATGTTGTGGTACACACTTCATACCCTTTCATCTGACTGCTGTAGCTTCTCAATGCCGTTGCATCACTTGGAATAACTTGTATTTTGCAGGTGTAAAGCACTCTGACTTAAAGAAAGTTGCAGAGCAATTCCTAAATATCCGAAGTGGAGCTGGTGCTTCTGGTGCAAAGGCTGTCTATCGAGGGGGTAAGTTTCTTGTTCTGACTGACTGATCTCCTGTTTGTTAGAAATTTAGTGTTAATCAAAGTTGCAAGTGAAAACTCTATAGTTGCACTGAATGCTGGACATGGGAGGTGACAGTTCAGAGGTGTAGCCCATTTAAATAAGCAGAGGATTATTCCCCACCATGGAAAGTTCTGGCCTAAAACTGAACCCAGATCTTCAACAAAGTTTTACTGCAAGATCATTTATTCTATAAAGTGAAAAACAAGCTGTCATATGGTTTCTCTTGGCAGTTTTGGTAAGATTCCCTTAAGAGTAGGTTAAGGGCTGTCAAGAAGTTGAGGTGGCATTTCTTTTTAGGGAAGATGTGTTAAAATGTCATAAGTCAAAGCAGTGCTTAGCTCTTTCAGAGCAGATTCTTGCACTAGTACCAACAGCTACTGGTTAGTTGGAGTATTGTATGTTTCTGTAAAGAGATGGGGAGGGGGAAAGAAAGTCTTTAACATTTAATATTTGACTGGAATAACTCCAGTTTCTATAAACCAGAATAAATATTATGAACAGCAGGTACACTGCTTTTCTGGATATTTGTTGTGTGGAAAGTCACTGAGTTTTGTCATCCCACACTGTGTATGGTTTAGGGTCAGGTTCAAATAAGGCATAGTGAGGTACTTGGTTTTGTGCTTGCAAGAAAATTTTGAATGTAAAGGACTTTTTAAATTATGTAGAGCCTACTACCAGCTTCATGGTGTCTTCCTGAGTAGACATGCAGTAACTTCAGACCCTGGCCTCCCTCTCGTGAAAGGGAAATGTTTCCTTTCCACACCTCTGAATCCATAGTGGTTTCTAACTGAACACTTCCTACCTTTTATTCTGTTTTTGTATTTTCAGGAGAAATCAGAAAACAGAATGGTGATAGCCTTGTCCACGCTGCTATTGTAGCAGAAGGAGCTGCTGTTGAGAGTGCAGAAGCAAATGCCTTCAGTGTCCTTCAGTATGTTTTAGGTGCTGGGCCCCTTGTCAAGAGGGGAAGCTGTGTTACCAGCAAATTGTCCCAGGGTGTTGCTAAAGCAACTAGCCAGCCATTTGATGTAAGTTCTGTAATATTTTCTGTAAAAGGTGTGTTATGTTTGAAAGGCTGCTACCTTCAACTGCAATCTTAATTAGTTCATTCTTGTACACGTTACAGTGTATCAGTGAAGCCTTCCAATCTGATCTTTCCTGTGCACAGATGGAGTTTAGCTTCCTGAATTAAGTATTTTAGATCCTTATAGTAATTACTTTCCTATGCTTGATGCTGAATTGCTCTGGTCCTTGAAACAGTTGATGATGTTTGGTTTTTTGCAGGCTTCCGCATTTAATGTTAATTACTCTGATTCTGGGCTCTTTGGGATTTATACCATATCCCAGGCTGCAAATACTGGGGAGGTGAGTTGCTGGTTAGAATTTAAGTATTAACAGCATAACCTTCAAGGTAGTGTTTTGATTTGTGACTGATTCATCTAAAAAAAAAAAAGGGAAGTTGATCTGGTTTCCTGTATAAAGATGCTGTATGTTCAGTTATGAACTGGAAATAGTGAAGTGCCTTGAATTGCTGACTGCAATTGCTGATTTACATTTGTAAGCTGGCAGAACTGAATACTCTCATGAAAAATGGAGAGACCTTATAAATTAAAGTTGTGGTGCAGTTAAAATCCACACTGGTTTTTGTGTCTCACGGGGCATTTATTCAGTGGTTTTAGTTTTGTTATAGAGCTGTTCAGAATTGTGTTCAGGCAGACAGTCCTAACTTTGTTAGCCGCTCTCCCCTGAAGTTTCCAAGATCCCAGATCATAGAAATAACATGTTGAAGTTTAAATGTGGGAAGAAGTTTTAAATTATGTGATTTTCCTCAGGTCATTAAAGCTGCTTTGAACCAGGTAAAGGCAGTTGCTCAGGGCGGTGTCACCGATGCCGAGGTCACAACGGCAAAGTAAGTGCATAAAGAACTGTCTCCTGTGCTGTAAAGAAAAGTTTCTTAGCATGCAGCTACTTGTCAAACACACTGTACAGCAGAGTTTATCATCCTGTGGTTATTTCCATGGGGAACTGCTCATGGTCCTGCATTAAAACTGAACTGCTGTCAGTACTGGTTCTCCAGTAGTGTTATTTCCTAATAAAAGGTTGTTGGGTAAGTGTTAATGTTTTCAATATAAGAAATTAGCAAGTGTCAGCAGATGCTGTTGTTTTAATCATACTCTGTAGTATTAAGATGTATTTAAATTAGAATCCTAAATTGCATTATTTAGGTAATTCCCTTTACAGTTGCAGTGCAGCAATTCCCAAAACAATTATATTAAGCAATCTGTGCCATCTTCAAAGAATAATAGTAGTAAGGGTCTGCAAGTGTGAAGTGCTGAATTAGTGATGTTCCACCCAAGTGCTCAAAATATATGCCCCTAGGAATGTTTCAGATGGGAGGAGAGAATTACTATTACAGGAACAGTAATACCAACACTTGTAAAATTTTGTCTGTTGGACGTATAAAATACTTAAAAGACTCCATGTAAAGTATAATTACTCAGAACTAGACAGCCTAGACACGGTTGGTTCTGCCTTGGTCATTAGAAGCTAAATGGTGGAAATACCAAGCTACTTAATTGCTATTGGAATAAATAATTCTCCATCTTTTTGTATTAAAAAAAAAGGACTGGCTTATAAAACAAATATTTTCATATGTAGCAGTGAGACTGCATAAAACAGAAAAAAGTGTGAACTTGCTGTCTTTTAACAAGACATGGAACTATTGCACAAGGAGACTGACCACTTACATTCACTGCTTGTCAGTTAAAAACAAAATTGCTCTGCGTGCATTTGTTCTTCATGAGAAACATTAGTTTTAAACTTCACAGAGCAGTTTGCCTAACTGCATTTGTTACTTCAAACAGAATCCTGAGCTAGAGATCTTCTGACTGTGTGGGGAGGCAGTAGGTGTTCGAGTACCTGTCATGTTGATGCTTGGGCTGTTTGTGGTGGCTCTTTCCTAACTGTGGAACCCTTTTGTACCTGAAAAGGAAAACCTCGCAAAATGGAGAGCAAACTCGAAAACTTAAAAAGCACCAAAACCTCTTTGTGTTTACAGGGCTGGTGGGGAAGGTAATAGCAGGACTTAGATGCTCACTCATTCTTCATGCTTTGTTTGATGGCAGAAATCAGCTGAAAGCCAACTATTTGATGTCAGTGGAGACAGCACAAGGGTTACTGAATGAAATTGGCTCCGAGTCGCTGGTTTCTGGCACACACACATCACCATCTGTTGTTGCTCAGAAAATCGACTCTGTAGCCACTGCTGATGTTGTGAATGTAAGTATGTGTTGGCATCTACAGGTGTTCCTTAATCACTCTGTAAGGGTTGTTTTTGTGGAAAACTGATGCTCATTTGTGTGTGTTTGTAAACACACACATATACTGTCTTAAAAAAGAAGGCAATTCATTTACAAATCCCAGCTGGGTATCTTTTGATGTCTTTACATACTTGATTGACAGGAGATCCTTTAATCCGATACTCTGTAAGTAGTGTAGATAGGAATGATATAAAATTCTCATCTACTTCACTTAAATTTACAAAAATCACCAAGTAAGATTCATGGAAAACTTCATATTAGTTCCAGTGCAGGTGATTCTGTGTCAAGGCTTTTTGGATTCCTGAGTCTAGACTATTTGATGTGCTTAATAAAACAATTAGGCTTTCAGTGATAAATTGATTTAACTGCATTGCTACTGCACATTATCTTGTTCCTTTTATGTGAAGCAAAATTCATACAGAAATCCATCAGAAAGAGAATTTCTAAGATAAAAAACTTGCTTTTTTTACATCCATTACTTATTTGTGCTGCAGCAGCAGTTAGCAATAGCTTTAGTAGTGAGGAGAGATCTGTATTTTATGGTGTAATAATTATTCTAAGAATAACCATTTTTGGAGTTTTATGTTGTAGTGAATATTTCCTGACAGCCACTTCCCTGATTCATTTTCAGGCTGCAAAGAAGTTTGTCAGTGGCAAGAAATCAATGGCAGCTAGTGGGGACTTGGGAAATACTCCTTTCCTTGATGAGCTGTGAAAACAAAACTGGGATACAGACTCAAGATGGACCTGAGCTCTAAGTCAAGTCACCCATGTTCTACATAAATCACCACTAACTTGTTATTTATGAATTCAGTTCTTTCAGAAAATTAATCTGGAGTAATTGTGGGCTTGCACTCATCAAATAAAGTGCTGAGTTCATATGTTTTGTGTTGAGTTTTTTTCACTGAAAATGGTATCTAAAAGGCTGGTAAGTCTGGCTCTGTACACTGAAGGTAAAAACTACAGTGAGAAATCAAGGTGAGTTTTAGTCAGTGTAATGAAAACAAGTCCTGTAATTACCACTAGTTATCCTTGTATTCTTTTATGTTCAGGAAAAATTCTTGACTGACAGACTGTCTCCACCATCCTTATATCCAGTAAGTGAAGAAAGTGGCTGTCAAACAAAGCTGAATATATTAGGCTTCCTTAGAGCTTGCAGCTGCTACTTGTCTGGGACTAGCAGAGGTTGTGTTTCTCAGTGACTTCTCTACCAGTAGCATTGGAAGACATCTCTGAAGGGATTAGCTATATAGAGCTAGTACATAATTTGAAGTAGAGGACATAGATTTTTTTGAAGTCTAGGAATATATTAAAAGAAAACAGATACAATGCATCTTGAGAAATCCAGAAGAAGGCAAGTTTAGAGCTGTTGTGAAGCAAAGGCAAATTCTTCCAGATAGGATGTGTCTGATGCAGAAGGGCAGGAGGAAAAGGAACAGTATAAAGGACTAATACCAGTAGTTTAGGACTGCCCAGTGCATCAACATCATTATGGAGTACAGCATCACATCCTCTGGCCTGGATCAGGTATTTGTCAAATTTTGGATATTGCTGGTAACATGAGTGAACTCACACAAGTATGACTGGGAAGATTTACACTGAAAATCTTCCATGTCTGTATCTTCATCACTGCTGGACCGTGTCATCAGCATTTTCACTTGTAGTGGAAATACACAGCTGGTACAGGTTTAAGAAGCAATGATTCCCACAGCAATTCTGTTAGCTAATCAGGGGGTATTTATTTCTTTCAAATACTTGTTCTAAAGACAAGTTCCTTAGTTCTGAAGCTCCCCTAATATCAAACTAATACTGTTGCCCATAGTTCTTTGCATACTGTTTTGTTTGGACACTAACAGCTAAGTTGTAGTTCAGTCAACAGAAAAGTAAGCTATTGTTTTTCTGCTCCTTCAGCATAGTAAATGATTTATTTAAACATAAGCTTAGAGGTTTCATCTCTTGGAAAGCCCCTTGCTGTGTGAGCTTCCTTTCTGCTGTTCTAGCCTATTTATCTCATTTTAATACTTCTGTTCCTTCCCCTACCTCTGAGGTTTATTTCTGTTAAAACTTTGTGCCTTGGGAAAATGTGTAACTGCCTTGTATCCCAACTAAATTAATTGTAGTTACTACATGGACCACCTTCAGCACTGGGAGCAATATATTTTGAAAAGCTGTGTGCCATGGTGCTTATTTTTTCCTGTTTAATTTTTAAATCCTAATCTTTAAGTACTGTCAGTAGTTAAACTGATAAACAGATAAGCCTTTTACAGGATTGGATCAAGACCTTCATCTTGGTATCATCAGGTGCTGGCAGTTGTCTTGATCCGTGGCTGTGACAAGTGGACATGGCCTCTGACTTTTGTGGCTTTATTGCCAGCCAGACTTTATGCTCCCTGTGGAGGCAGCAGAGCAAAACAACCCTCACATGGGCACGGGGCAAGACACTGTGGAGAGGTCAGGGGGTGAGTAGGAGGTGCCTACGAGAGCCGAGGCATTCCAGCAGAAAGCGTGGAGATGGGTTTGTGTGTCTTTGATTGTTTTCAGGGGTAAGGCTGCAAATGAAGTTCTTTTTAGCAGCTGCCAGTGGGAAGCACAGAGCTGCAGTTTGTACTGCAGCCAAGAACAGCAGAGCACCGGAGCCCCAGCACCTCTGTATACCTGGGGTATAACAAGATGGGGTATGGAGGGAGTTGCAATTACTGTGCAAAACTGTGACTTTGAGGGGACTGAAAAAGAGCAAGCAGGGTCAATGTGCAGCAAACTAAAGCTCTGTGAGCAGCCTGGCAGAAACACAGAGAAGCAGTATCAGTAAACACTGTGTACTGAACTGCAACACACCAGCACAGGGCTTAAACAAGCAATACCTCTGTCTGCTGCAGAGCAAGGAGCCATCAAACACATCACATGCCACAAATAATTTGACTCCTTGTTCTTATAGCCTTTATTGAAAATGCTTTTGGGGCTTGCCTTCTTCAAATTCTTGCAAATAGAACTGCTTAGTTTCAGTGATGCATATTCTTATTATTCAATGATTAGTATTCTAATTACAGATAAAAAAAAAACAAACCATGAAACAAACCAATAACCAAATCAGTATCATACATATACTTTTGTATGTCATAGGGGGTGTTTTAGGGCAGAGATGAAAATTATCATCTCCCCAAGAAAATAATAATTAAAAAGTACTTAGTTCAAATCCATTTCTATTTTATGCTCTGGATTTTTCCACTGATTTTTATACTTGGATCAAAAGGGCAAAGCCTCTCCTAAAAAGAGGTTTTTTATTTCATTAAACAAGTAGATATCTCTTCCTAGTGCTTGGAATACTAACTCTCTCTGAAAGGTGCAAGAAGAAAGGACTGCCCAGACTATAAAGGCAATGCTGGGAAAATTGTTCTAATTTAAAGATATGCATTTTCACTGTACAGACAGTAAATTTCTAAATTACTTCATTACACTCAAGTCTTCACTTCATAGATTCCAATGTTAGAGACAATTTAGTGCTTGGAATTAATGTAGCACACTATTCATCTCCAAAGTGTATCCACGTGACTGCTGTAATTGGTCTGGGGACCCGTGTGAAGCAGTCACATTTACAGAGCTTTCAATTACAAGTTTAATACAGGTGTCTGATGTTCCACAAGAAACCCTTAATAACTGGTAATAGTCTGCTACTACTGATGTGGTTCATTTCAGGTTTAAAGCATTTAGCAAGTGAACACCTGCACAGATTGTTAAAGCACAGAGATTACTCCATTGCCACTTTGTAACTACTCTGGGTAATAAAGAGAAATAAAAATGTAAACAATAAGGCAAATAAATTTCAAGCCTTGGGAAGTTGGGTGTTACTTGTAGAGTGAAATTACTTGAACAACACTACAGTGAAAGAATGTTATTATTCAAGTTTACTTGCTACATAATAGTCAAACTATTTTTGGACAAACTTGCTGATAAATAGGAAATCTGTTTTTGCTGGAGAAAAATGTATAGACTTAAATCTTGATCTGATTATGAAACAGTCACCATATGAGCTATTTTAAGATCACAGGTATTTTATCACAATGGAATGCTGGCACTGAGCTTTATACAGTTTGTGCTGGTTTCTTTTCTCTGTAATTTTAAATTGAGTTTCTTTTGATCTGCCTAAGTGTAAATAAATCAGAGACAGGCTCAAAGCATAAATGCAGAACAAGAATATTTTCAGTGCTATTACATTTGAATATCACAGTTGGTTCTTTTTACTTGGTTTTAGCTTTCCATCGTTATCTGGAGAGCTTTTCTCAACAAGGTTTGTTATCTGGAGATATGGCCCATCCTGTAACATTGTGAGAACTAATCCTTGTTCACCCATCCTAATATTTGCCATCAGTGCTGCAATCAGTGTGTGCTGAGAGGTTTTCCAATGCTGATGACGCCCTTTGGAAAAGGAGAGGAAAACTTTATTAGTTGAAAGTGTGATATCATTCTTCAATAAAAGGTTTAAAGACATATTTGAGCAGGTGCTGTTCCCAGTCTTTAATTGTCCAAGCAGTTAAGCCTCTCATCCTTTGTTGCTTCTGTAGATAGGCATTGCCTGCTGAGTTGCTGCCAAAAAGCCGTAATAGCAATACTTACAAAAAGTTAGAGCACTCCATAAAACAGCTTTCTGCAAATAAATATACTGGAATTCGTTTTTACTTAGAAATTTATTTCTTAAAAAGTCACACATTTTGCCGAGTGAAAAAGCAATAGTGCTGTTACTTAAGTATTCATTACAAATGGAAACATATTCAGGGAAGGTAGGGAAAAGGGCACGAAATAATAGAACAGAGGAGTTTCCAGCTATTAAAGACTTCAAGAAAATATTGCATGCCTATAACAAATGGATTTTTCAAATCCATATTTCTTCCATGCATCAATTTTTCCTGGTTTAAAGGGAATAATTTCAGCCATTTTTCATCAAAAGCCTTATTATTTTCTCCACCCTTAAGAAAATCTGTCAAGTATAGGCAATTTCAGTTGAACGTAAGTACAGGGTTTGTCTTCCAAATAATAAATCCTACTGATTGCTGTTGAACACTTTACTAACATCTGCATTTTGTTTGTATAGTTTACATAAAAGACTTAAAAATAAACAGCACAGACAATCGCCCACTTGGCTTCCTGGTATGTTCCATATAGATCAGTTGTGCTGCTCTGGAAAAACAGGTGGGTGTTTGCTGTCGGAAGGGAAAAAATATGTAAGCAATTAGGTATTTTCCAAGTACCTGTAGATGTGGGGGCTGTTTACCGTTCGTTTACTGCAGCATTCCCATAGCGGAATGCCAATATCGAAGGCACAGATTTACTGTGGCCAGAACTGGGCTGGTTTCCCACAACTGATGCATTGTTCATTTACTGGCCACAGATTCCCCACGGTTCTGAATCCATGGAAAAGCGTGCCATCAAACCCGGCTCTGTTTGGGTGGGATTTCCAGCCAGGATTTTATTCCAAAGGCACGGCACAGACACAACGCCGTGTCCGTGTGTGGGGCTGCACAGCTGCGCAACCCCCGACGGTCCTTCCCCTGTCCTCACCGCTGCTACAGAAGCAGCTCCGAAATTTAGGCTCATGCCCAACATCGCAAAAGGGTAGAGAGCTCTGAGTTGGAAAACCGGAGGCAGTTTCTGCGGTGGACAGACCTGCGACAGCTGCGCAGCCCTTGGCGCTGACCAAGCGGCTCATTTCTCTGTTCAAAAACACCTCTGGGGACTGGGATGCGAGAGGGCATGAGGGCAGGGGATCACCCAGCGGCGAGAGCAGTGTTAGGAGCCCCTCGGGGCTGAGCCGGGCGGGGACGAGGCGGAGCGAGGGTTCCGGGCACCGCCCGCCCCTCACGACAGACCCGCCCGGAGGCACCGCCCCCTCCCTCAGACCACACCCACCGGCGGGCTCGGCCCCGCCCCTTATGGCCTGCCCCGCCCCTGCCCCGCCCACTAACAACCAACCCCGCCCACCGGCGACAAAGCACCGCCCACCTGCTGTAAGCCCTGCCCACCCTCCGCTCGCTCCCCGGAGATTCCCCGCCCACTTCGGCATTGGCCACGCCTCTATAACGAAAGCCCCGCCCCGTCCGTGCTGCCCTGGTCCCGCCCCCTTCGGGAAGCCCCGCCCCGCCCGGGGCGCGCGCGGGGAGCGCGGGTTCCCCTTCCGGAGCGGCCGCCGCCCCCCCGCCCGCCGGGTTCGCTTCCGGCGCCGAGCGGGTCCGATGGAGCCGCGGCCGTGAGGCGCCCCCGGCCCGGGCCCGCTGCGGCAGCCGGGCGGAGGCCGGAGCGCCGGAGGACATGGACAAACTGACCATCATCTCAGGATGCCTCTTCCTGGCCGCCGACATCTTCGCCATCGCCAGCCTGGCGAACCCGGACTGGATCAACACCGGCGAGTCCGCGGGTGAGGGCGGCCGGCGGCGGGACCCGGCAGGTGGCCGGGGGTGCCGGGGCCGGGCGGGGCGCGGGGAGGGCCGGGGGGCTCCCCCGAGGAGCCGCTGCCCGGGCGGGGGTGCCGGGGGTCCGCCGGGCACGGGGCGGGCGGGCGGGACGGCTCCCGGGGGCTCCCGGGGCTCCCCACGGCGCGGCGGCGGGCGGAGCGGCCGGCGGGGGCTGGCGGGACCCCCCGACCCGGGCAGAGCCCCTGGCGGCGCCTCCCGGTCCCCCGAGGGGTCCCGCAAAGCCGCCGAGTCCCCTTGGGCTCTCCATCCCCACCTGTGCCTCCCGGGTGCCGTCACCTTGGACAGGGAACTCAGATCGGGCTCCGCTTAGTTCGTGGCAGGGTTTGAGTCTCTCGTACTACGCTGACGTTTCCTTTGTTGCTGGGAAGTTCTTGCTTTCCTTCATCTCTTTTTTTTTTTTTTTCTTTTTCTCCTGCATGCTGATTTTTATCAGCTTTTAAGCGTAGATCCCATGTGGTTTTTATTTTAGGATGTGACGCTGTTTTCTTTAAAAGAAGAAGGACTTGTGCGTCTGTCTTTTTACTAACGGTGTAATTGTTTGTATGAACAATTTATTTCAGCCTGTTGATAAGAACCTGCATAGTCTGATCAGTGGAGCAGGGAGAGATAACAGGAGGAGGGCAGCTCTTTGATCTCATGTCCCCGGGGAACACAAGTGTCAGGAAAGGATGCCACCCTTACTGCAAATTAACCACCTTGACCAGCATTAGGACCCGAATGGCCTGAAGCTGTGTCAGGAGAGATTTAGTTTGGATCTCAGGAAAAGGTTCTTCCCCCAGAGAATGGTTGGGCACTGAACAGTCTCCTAAGGGAAGTTGTCACAGCACCGAGGCTGACAGAGCTCAAGGAGCGTTTGGACAATGCTCTGAGGCACGTGATGAGATTTTTGGGGTTGTTTTGTGCCGAGCCAGGAGCTGGACTTAATGACTCCTGTGAGTCACTTCCAACTCAGGAGATTCTATGACTTTTCCTAAACTTATCATTTTGAAGCAAACCACAAGTTAGTATAGAGAAAAATTGTCTTGGTCTAAAGAGTTCTGTCATAATCTTGCTGAGGGTTTAAAAAACTTTCTTTGTCTGGCTTGCACCTTCCATGGCTAATATTCAGCGTAATGTAAAAGGATTGGGGTTCAAATTGTGTCATATTTCCTTTATTCTAATGAAGTAGAGTATTGAAAATGTCTGTTAGGGATTGATGAGTGGGCATTCCCTCTGACCAGACTGTCCTAATGGCTTGTTTGAATTGCTTCTAGCTACCTAGTCTAGAACCTGGCCTTTCTTACATGCTCCAGACCTGAAGAACAAGTCCCTTCCCAAAGTGCAGCATTCAGGAACTCCCCAGATGACTTCACAGTTCCTCCTGTAGCTAATTGTGATGATCTTCCTGCCTGTGGCTATATAAAATAGCTGGTTCTTTCCTCTTAGAATTCCACCTAGCAGCAGTGCTGCAGTAATGAGCCCTTCTTCAGGGGCTTAAAGTCAAATAAAATAATTTTAAATATTTAAGTATGTCTTTCTAAAGTCCTGCCTCACATTAGCAGATCCTGTGCAATGTGTAAGGTGTTGGTTTCTCTCTGCCCACGTAGAAGTGAGATAACAAAAACTATTCTGAAAAAAGCAGTGAAGGAAAAAGAAGGTCCTTTGGGAATTAAGCACAGTCCTTTAGATTCTTTCTTAAACAAAAATGTTTGATATCTCTTTATAATACAAAAATTGTCTCCTAAAATATTATAAGTAGCAATCATTATTTCTTAGTTACTTGGTGGATGATTACTTAAGAATCATCTGCCATTTCTGAGGTGCAACTCACAATATTACTTTTAATTAGGCTGGCAAACATGAAATCTGTGTGGATGTTTCTGAAGGACTCCACTAGTCAAATAGTGTTTTGACAGACCTAAGTCTTTTTTCTATTCTTTGCTATGTTTTGAAGCCAAACAAATTGCTGTCTTGATAAAACCACAAAGGAGAGCTGGCTGTCATCCTCCCTTAGTGACTCTTTTGTAGAGTTTTGTTGATACGAAATTCAATGCATTATTATAAGACTTCTGGTTAAAAACAATATAAATGTATATTTCTAGTGCTTAGACCTTCTAAACTGAGCCTTTTGCCCAAACTGCAAAGAAAGGAAGTGTGAGGATGCCTATTGAACCAAGGACTTCCTGCAGCAAACAGGGTGGTATTGAATTATGAGGTGAATGCTTTTATGAGTGCCATTCATTACCCAGAGCCTGCTGGGGAGAGATTTGGCAAAGGAGGGCACAGCCCTGATGGTAAAACCTGTCCCAGCTGCTGGTGACATTCAGGCTCTCTCAGCAGACTTACCGTGCTTGGAGCACATCCAAGGCCTCCAGCTTCCATATGTGCCACTAAGAACCAGGGTTTTTTTTTTAAGCATCCTGCACTCTGCTGGTAAAAGGAACTATTTTGTGAAAGAAAATATTTCTTTGCTTTTTATCTCTGTGTTCTTAGGTCCACCTCCTGTGGGAATTATTCTAGATTCTGCTTCTACAAGTCAGCCTAGTCCCGAGGAGGAAGGGGGGTAAACAGTCTTTCTCTGCTTGGCTGCTGAAAGCAGCGTGGAACAGCCTGATCTGCTCAACACTGCAGCTGTTTGGGGATGGCACAGAGCAGAGGTCTTGGCAATCCTGGGATGGCAGCACTGCATTGGCTCATTCAGAGCTGTTTACAGCCATTCATGTTGGGAACCTGAGCTTATGTTTCAGGGGAAAAAAAAAAAAAAAGAATCTGTTCTGATTTGAATGCTAAACAATATGTACCTCTTACTCCAGAGATAATGATGGTTTTCTGCTAAATTGGATAGCAAAATAAATCAGTGGCTTTAATGCTTTTCTGAAAAATCTAGGTGGTTGTCAATATTTTTTAAAGGAGCTGGTGTTCTGTGGAGTCAATATAGAAGAAGGGCCAATTAGTTTACTAAATCTTACTCTTAGTGATAAGTTTTACAGTCATTTGAAAAATGTTGGCTATAAAAATTTCTCTCCAGCATTGCAATTAAGAGCAAAGGAGTGCAACAAAGATCACTGAAGGTTTTAGATGCTTATCTGAACCACACCTTTGTGAATATGGGTCCAAGTCTCCATTTGGCTCTTTACGTATTTTTGTAAGAACTGTTCATTAGCTGAGTTTTGGATATTTCATACGTCCTTAAGATTATAAAGGAAAGATGAAAATAAAATGGATTTTTCTTTCAGAGAGTTCTCAGTGATGTTTCGTTATTTGTGCTGTGCAAGTGCAGAACACTGATAACCAATCTGGAAACCAGTGGCTGCTCAGTATTCTTGCACTGACAGCCTTTTCTTATCAAACTGACACTCTGTGTGAGAAATAAGGACAGAGTTGGCTTTAATTTAAACCAATGCCTAAAGTGCCACTGATTTCAGTAGGAAGGAATTTTGCTCCTGTATCTCTACACTTCTTTTGAGAGGAACTTTATAAGCTGATAGTTTTGTCTCCATATGTTCCTTTTTTTGTGTGGGAGGGTCTTTAATGATTTTGATATTTTGCCTTCAGTAGGGGAGGAAGGGAGATAGAAACTGCTCTAAACTTCAGCTCTCAACCCTTTTGTAGGGAAGACGGTATGAATAGTGTGCACAGTTGAAATTAGAGATGTTAAAAGCTGTACATGTGGGGGGTTTGCCAACTTGAAATGCTTTTAGGATAGGTCAAATAATTCAAGAAGATAATTCAATCAAATAAAATCTCCCTTCAGAAAGCTAAGTTATCAGTTTGTTTATGTGACTTAGTCATCCCTTCCTATGTAGCATGATTGTTCACTTGATTCCAATTTACAGAACAACGTGTACCTTTTTTATAGCTCTCATTAAGTTAATATGGATGTCAGAATTTAAGGATGCTTAATTCTGATGGGTAACTCCTAAAGCAAGGATATATCACATCCTATTATGCTGATCCATAGATCACCAGGGAACACAGGGTATGTTATGGCCAGGCCACTCAGCATATGCACAGCAGTGCTGACCTGGGTGATATTGGTGTTCAGCAGAGCTTCCAGTTTCATCTCACATCTGTGACAGAAGCACAAGGTCACTTGTGTTAGGAATTCTACTTTCCGTGTGAACTTCTGTATCAAACATTCTGTATCTTGCTGTGCAGTAACAGTCTGAGAGTGAATTGTGAATCTACAACATGCCACTTATTTTAAATTGCCTGTTTACAAATGCTGCCTTTCCGTGTATCTTCCCAAGTGTTATGTGTAGTTCTTGGGTTTGCATACTGAGTTGCATTTTTGTTTGTGAAGCATGATGGCAGACTCAGTGCTGTCTGTGGTCTTCTAGAAGAGCAAGCCATACGCAGCAGGCTGTCCCTCCTGAGGCAGTTACCTCCCTGCTCCTGTGAAATAAGTTGTCTGGTACTAAGTGGAAAATTACTGATGTTCAGTGTTATTCCTCTGCATGTCATAGCTCTTCCTGAGGAATTTTGCTTCACAGTTCCAACAGGAACTGTAGCTTTGTTGGGATCAGCTTAATGAACTATCACAGGTGATATGACCAAGCAGTGATTCCTGGCTGCTGCTGAGCTTGAGACCACTGATATATTTTTCTCTAACTGGAGCACTGAGTATACATGGAATAAACCCAAGACCACATGAGGGTGCTTGAATGAATCAGTATTTCTAAATAGAATAGAATAGATTAAATAAATAAAGCATCAACAACTTAAAGAGGGTGAAAACTTGAGTTCCAGCTGGAACTATCGTTCTGAGTACAGTTGTCTGCTCCAAAAGTAGTGATATGTAAAAATCAGGATGGCATATTACCACTGCCTTCTGCCCTTTAGGGCCTGTGCTGAGAAGCTGTTCATGTACAACGCTCCTCTGTGAAGGAATCATGATATAGAGCAGTCCTTGTGCTGCCCACTGAAGGAGATAGTGTTTTGTTTCTGTGATGTATGGATTGTTGGCTTTTCAAAAACTGGCTGTAAAAGAGTTTTGGTGATCATTTGTTAAGCACCTTGCAATATACTCAAAACACAGCATGTGTCTCCGAGTTCTTAGTAGAGAATGATGGGACATGATTGGAAGCAATTCTACAAAATTACTTTTTCCTAATGTTTTTTGTGCTATCGTGTAGTGACTGTGACAGGAGAAGTTATTTGCCCTTTCATGAACCTGTTTGGATTGCATGCTGAGAATACAAAAAAAAAAGGATGAGGATACAGAGAATGAAGAATTATGTACCATCAGGTCCTAGAAAGAGGTGAGTGCTGAAAAGCAATCTCCTAAGCCATCTGAACATCAGAGTGTTAAAATTAGATTCTGGAACAAAAGTTTCAAGAAAACACATTCCTTTGATAGATGCTCCCAGGTGTGTGAACAAGGAGGGAAAGGTGGTGAGTTGTGATACGTTACTGATCTGCACAGTGAGGAGATTCAGACCTGCTGGTCCTAAGATGCAGGCACTGCCAACTACTTGCATTTTAGAGATGTTGCCAGTGCCTTAAAAACAGCAATTCAAAACCCAAATAAGAACTAGAATCTAAACCCCGTATAATTTGAACACTCTATCAAGAGTAGTCTGTTAATAGTTCTGCCTGGACTGGGAGGGTCAGTGCCATCTTGAAAAAGAGCATTTCCATTCCACTTTGGGACTGTAGATGTAAAAATGTGACAAAGAGGAGTGTTTGAATTGTGCTTGGGTTCTGTATTTGACCAGGCCTTAAGGCACAAGAAAAATCAATAGAAAGGCATTGTTGTAATGAATTAATTTTGTGCTTACTCAACCAGTCAACATTTAAACATATGGAACTATTTTATGTGTAGGAAGTATCCCATGAAAGAGAGCTGTGTCAGTCTGGTTACTTGAGCCTGCCAGAGCAGAGCTGAGACAGTCAATTGTTTTTGTCCACTGAGGAACTGATGTTTTACATCTGCTTTTTAACAAATACAAACTGATACTGCTCCTGTGAGATGCACGTTTTGTTTTCTCTTTAGCACGTGAAGGTACAAAATTAATAGTTTGCCTTCCACCAAATGCTGTTGAATTCCATATTCTCTAATTAGTGTTAAAGAATTAGGTAAGAAATACCTGATTACAGAGTACAGATTTGGGAGCCAGTAACTTGTATTTACCTGTCAAATCTACCACCTGGCACGGCTGAATTTGGATGTTGGCAAGTTATTGTGGTAGTACCTCAATTTCTTCCTCTGTAAGAAAAGGTGGTATGGTTATCACAAAAGCTTCTTTTAGCTTTAGCAGCAAAACTTTAATTTTTTTTTTAACTTTTTTTTCCTATCACAGTTTTACTTTATTAACCTGAGGAGAAAATAGTCACAGACTAACAGGCATTTCATTTGTCTTTTCTGATGGTAGGTGCCTTTGAATAAGGTACTTGAGTTTCAGATATTTGGAATAACCTTTTTGCCTTTATTTACTTGCCAGCACTATGCACAGTTACTGTAGAATTAAGTTCTATTTGGTATGTGCAGGTACAGGTTTGTTTTCTGTCTTATCTTGTACTTTACTTGATGATCCTTGTGGGTCCCTTCCAACTCAGAATACTCTGTAGTTCAAAGTATGTACTACTTTGTAAAGCTGCTTTGTAGACAGTACAACCTGTGGGAAATGTGCCTTGTTGAGACTTCAGCTTTGTGGCTTTGGGAACTTACCTGTGTCCCACAAAGTGATGGTTTTTTTTAAATCAGCTTAGAGATGATTTTACTTGTGTCTGTCACATTTGTTGCCACAAACTGACACTAAAATCAACACCAGAGTGATTTAAATATGTGAATCTTAAAAGGAAGGATTCAGTAGTGTGTACTGCAAAACCAAGATTAAAAAGTGTCTGAAATAATGAAAAAAGGAATCCTGTTAATGGCTGAGGCTTATTAAAAACATTTGTATTGTTCAGTTTCCAGCCAGCACTTACATGTGAGCAGCATTATGTAAACTCCGTTTGTACTTTTGCCAAAGCAAAGAAGATCAGTAGGTCAAACTTCTAAACTTGACCTACTTTTTTTTTATAGGTACTTCACAACCGCTTAACTTTTTCCCACTTATTTTCACGCTAGTCTTGAAACAAAGTGGAGAGAAGTAACTTTTCTTGTGTGCTGCAGTGTGTAAGATTTTCATCTTACTCAGGCAGTTCTTGAATCCTTTTCCAGAAGTGGTTGAGACCTCTGTATTTCAGAAGAAGGTAACTGGAGTGACTCATGGATGAGGAGGAATATTGACCTTTGCAGTGGATAAATGCTGCTCTCTATTTTAAAAACAGATACAAAATTATGTTTGTAGTATGGTCAAGCAAATACAACATGGAGACTGTTTTATTCTTGTACAAAGTAATTTGGGTAAATTATAAATTATTTTATAGCATGTACAATTTTTAATTTTAAAATAAATTTCTCAGTACCTAATGATAAGCTCTTGTAATTCAGAGTGCTTACAAATTTAGTAATTCACAAAGGTTTTTATTACTAAGGGTTACATGCAGGAAAAAAAGTTCTGTGGTAATTTTGCAGCAATCCCCTGATGTGTGCTCCAGCTGCTTTGCTCAATTTCACTTTTCTTCCCCAAGCCTCTGACTGATGGAGATATACACAGATCTGAAAAACTGGAGATATGGCCAAGAAGAGGATCTGTGCAGGGTACGTGTCTATTTTAAGGAAAGCAGAAAGAAGCTAGAGCATTTGACTGGAAAAGCACTTCTATTGGCCTGATTCTGTAGGAATCTACATGGAATCAGCAGTCATAGGCTGTTATCCTTTCTCAGGGTGAAGATTTTGGGTTCTTCCTGTGGTATCATGTTTGATTTCCTGCTTGATGTGTTATCTTGTATATATGTTTTAAATTTTGTAAATAGAGTTAATGATGAGAGTTTGGTCTCTCTCAAATACCTTAGGACACGTCTGATTGTGATGGTTTGTCTGCAGGATGGGCTAATCCAGTATGAAATACTTGCTGCTAAGAGTTAGAGGTTCAAAATTCATACAGAGTACGTAGAGTCTGCTTCCTGTCTTTGAGCAAAATATAGTCTAATACATCTGGGTCCTTGGGATGAACTAAAATGCTCCCTTGTGAAGGCACTGAAAGCCTCCTAAGGATTCACTGCAGTATCCAAAGCCAGCATTTCCTATCCAAGCAACACAGTGTGATAAGCAACAGTTGGCTGCTGCCCAAGAACCTCATGGTAGCTGCAGTTCTGTGCCATAAATTACAAAGCACTTTGGGATTATTAAGGATGACAGTCTCTCAAGGTGTAGTGATTAATACCCCACTTAGATGTTTAAATACTTGTCCAGTTGAAGACAGTTCACATTAGGCCTTGAACTTCCTTGACCGTGAGCAATTCTTTGTGCCGTTGTTTGGACACTGCATTAGTAGGGCTGGGCTGTCTCTGGGCTTGGTCCATCCAAGAATTTAGTAATCAAATTACAGTGTTCATAGTAAAGTCAAGTAGTTTATTTCTGTAGTGCTCATCATCAAGCCAGTTTGTAGGGTTTATAGTGTTGCAGCTCTTACTCCTGGGTTTTCCATTCCTTTGCCCAGGTTGTTCTTGCCTTGTTTCCACACTTCTTACTGTGACTACTTTCAGCTATTGGCAATAATGTCATTTAGTTGTATTTTAAGGAATAAGTGTGGGATCAGAATAGGAGAGAATAGGACAACTGATCATTCAGTGCGTGCCTCAGAACTGCTGTGAATACTTCAGAAGGGCTGCTTTGAACACAGATTCTTTCTATTCTTCTCAAATTGATGGCATATATGCTAATGTTCTTAGGCTGGCTTAGTGAAATAAAATCTTTGCATCCATATGGAATGAGAGGGATTCTAACTTCATTGATAGGCAGGACAAATGTACGAGTAAGGGGGAATGGTTTTATCTGTAACTTCATCAGTGTGAGCTTATTGCAGCAAACATTCACAGCCTTTACTTGTAATGTCTTTATACCAAAACTAAGTGAAGAAAACTAATGAGGGGTTGTCATGGACCTCAAGTTTCCTGGAGGATGACTTTTATATAGAGGATGACTTGTTGGACTTAAAAATTTACTTTGATGTTCAGTCTTCTCTACACAAAACAGAAAGGCTCTAAATTGCAGCATTAAGAGGTATCTTTTCTTAAGCACAGACAGTAATCCAACAGTATTCCCACCGTCAGCTCCAGAACTGCCACAGTGGAAGATTCTGATTTCCTTTCTCATAGAGGAGAAAATGCACTGCTGCTTCTGTGCCTGTTGATGTGAGGAGCCTCGTGGGCGTTGTGTGCTGTGGGGGAAGAGAAGTCACAAGGGTGAAGAAAGAACTTCTTTTCCTTAGGTTGAATTCCGTTCTGAAACTAATCATGCACCTAAATTCACAAGTTAATGATGAGCTCTCCATTGCAGAAACTCATGTGGGAAGAAGCACGTTTCATGTTGTTTTTGAAACCCACACTTAATTCAATTTCAAAACTATGCAACAAGATCGTACAGGGAACCTGGAAAGATTGAAAGGCCAAGAATTTCTAATGTGGTCCTGTAAATTCTTTCAGTGGAATGCTAGTGGGTCACTCAGCAATTCCAAGAAGCACTCTGAAGCTTAATACATGAAAAACGGTGAAATAAAGAGAATATAGGGCAGAAGTAGTAGTTGCTGTTTTACGAACAGAAGTCTGTTGACTTATACCCGGTGGAATCTGAAGTAAATGCTCCCTGTAAGTAGATGTTCAGTAAGATGAAGTTGATGATAAGGACAGAGCATTTCTTGGTTGTTTATATAAAATCTAAAATTAGAGTGAATTCTGCTTCAGAACGTCAGTATAACAACTGTATAAACATTTGTTAACAGTTATGCTCTTTGGATCACTATATAACCTCTGATTGCTCTTGAAGAATAGTCCCACTTGCTCAGAGAGGGCTGAGCCTTGCTGTTTTGATAAAGTCATACTTCATTTCAGAAAAGTATAAATTTAACTGTTCAGGAATGGTCTGTCTTCTCTTATTCTAGCAAAAAAAGAAAGAAAGAAAAAAAAATCTCCAGACTCTTAAGAGTCTATTTTTGTAGATGCCAATTTGTGACAAGGGAGAAAGCGTTATCACCACACAGACAGCACCTGTTAATTGCCTAAATAATTCAGGCTTAAATTATGCAGGCTTCTAAAGCAAGGACTTGCCCTAGCAAAAGGGAAAAGAAAATATAACTTCAGGATAGATCCTGAATATGCTTCCTCTTTTTTGGTTTTAATGTTTTTCTTGTGATGGGAACAACAAGCAAATGCCTAATTTTGAGAATTAGTACTGCAGAAGAAGGTTGGGTTTTGGTTTCGTTTGGTTTATTTTCCAGTTTGTCTGAAAAGTGGGAGCTACTGTTTAAACTGGGGGGGCTTCCAGTGTTAATCAGGCAGGAAACTGTGTGCCAGCAGTCCTTGAGGACAGGTTGTGTGTAGTTAAGCTGTATGATAGTCTGTGTTTCAGCCCATGAAGTGTTATTGGAGATAATAAAATCTTTGCCCCTGTACCTCATCCCTATTTCAAGTGCAGTTTAACCTGCATTGCTGGTTGTTATAAGCATGTCATACACAGCTTTGGCAACAGATAAAAAGCGCCTTTAGGAATAAAAACTAAGGTTAGGTTTTATTCTACTTGAAATATCATTCCAGTTGCAATGAAATATGTCCTCGGGCAAATAGGTGCCATTCTTCAGTTGACAAAGATGCCTTATGGAATAAAGCCAAGTCTAGTAGACAGGGATAGCATCTTTTATATTCCCAGCCAGTACAGTGAGGGAAACTTGTGTGTCCAAGGGAGGGCTTTGCAAGACCAGAAATGTGCTTAATCTTTCCAGTTATTCTAGAGGTTTTAATAAAAGATTACTTCTGCCTGCAAACTTCCCTTCTCATGTCCTCATTGCTATAAATA
Source organism: Platyrinchus mystaceus (assembly GCA_035041135.1). Lineage (NCBI taxonomy): Eukaryota > Metazoa > Chordata > Aves > Passeriformes > Tyrannidae > Platyrinchus > Platyrinchus mystaceus. The sequence goes on from JAWWLV010000035.1 coordinate 9,154,500, forward strand.
CAATCCTGCCATCAGTTGTGTGATTTAAAGAAACTGCCACAATTGTTAGTACATTTTGTTTGCTTTTTGAATGTTTTGATCTTTATTTAGCATAGTCTGTTGTACTTTCAGGCAATCTGGGCCTAACATGGTCTCTCAGAAGTGGACCAAGAGAAAGTTAGGCTAAGGTGTAAGTAAACATTCAAGCACACAAGGTGCATTTGGGCTGAGTGTTTGCAGAACAGACACCTAAATTTTGCAAATACGTTTCTAACCATATAAATGCCAAAAGGCCTTTCAGCACTTCTCTTTTCACCTTCACCACTGGGTGATTCACAAGGCCATGGAAGAGCCAGATTAGTGGGTGTCCTTGGAGCATGTCTGATGCAAGCTGAGATCAGCACAGCAGTTATGTCTGAGAGAGGAAAATGATCCTTATTCCTCCTGAATTTAATTTGATAAAATGCACAAGGAATCTTGAGGGGAGGGCCAGGACCTGAATTTTTCCCCTACCTTGAGTACCTTTGTCACTAGGTGAGAGAAGTTGCTTTAGGCTGTAACGAGGAAGGCTGATACTCCTCTGATTTTTCTCTCCATGAATAAAGAGAGAACAATAGGATACTTTACTTGGTGTGGTTTGCTGATTTTGGTGTATCTATCCTGATCTGCTTAAACATAACTAAGTTTGAAACTCAGCTGACTTGGTGAAGTGATGCTTTTGGATATGTAGGAGTTAAAAATGGAGAGCTCTGAAGTCCAGTAAGTGCCAGTCTGTGAACAGATCACCTCATCAGACACCAGTGTAGAGGATCACCTTCTACACAAAAGATGCAGAATTTCTGTGGTTTCCTGGTTGTGCCATGTTCCTACCCCATGGCAAACTCTGGTGTTGCCCCTACTGACCCAGCCTGGCCACCTGGTGTCACTGGCTGCAGCCCCACATCAGCCACAGGGTGGGGAAGTGATGAGCAGACCATTCCTGAGAAGGCTGGGGTAGGGTCGTGTGGGGTATTGGATGGAGAGGTATCACTTTACAGTTCTGTCTGAAGCCAAATATAACTAACTCTGTTAAAAAGCACACAAGCTCATCAGATGTTAAATGGCAGAACAGCTGTAGGTGTCATAGCTTGTGGCTTCAACTGAACATATGGCATAAAACTGGTGTAGCTGACTAGAAAAATCACTTTAAAATATTGACACTGCCTTTGATCTTTCTTCTTTTAGGCAGTGAATTTTGTCAACTTTGAGGAGCTCTATTTTGGTTCGAGGAAAAATGGGAATAACTATGGATTTTTGTTTGGTTTTTTAAGCTAAATGAAACATTAAGTTTTCTTATTTTAAAAAAAGGTTCTCTCTTTTTTCCAGGCCCTTGCCTCTGTAAAGATTCTTAGTCACTGGCAACACTGTCCCATTGTGAAAACACTTCTAGTGTTAGAAAATGAGCAACCAGAAGGATGCAGCTTATTAGAGATCCTGTTTACCAATATCTAATTAGTGCTGACTTCTGAAGTAGGAAAGAATACCTTCAGCATGGACAGATTTCTTAGCTCTGATACATGAGAACACACAGAGCCTTTGTTGTGTCAGGAGAGTTGTTCCTGCATTGTTGCCTGAGGATAGCTCTTAGAGAGTATGTGGTCCATCTCAAAAAAATAATTAAAAAAGAAAATAAAAGAGGGGATGCAGAAAAAAAAAAGCATTAAATAAATCCAACTCACAAGCAGCATGGCACTGAAACTTGTTTGTTGGAATTCAGAAATAAACTTGCTTTTATTGGTCCAAATGTCTGCAGTGTGAACATCACTTACAACTAGTATATCATAATGATTGTCATCTGTAGTAATGAACTTTTGTAATACATGTAAGTCTTTCCCAATAGATGGCCCCTGATTTTTTTTTTTTTAATTTAAAGGAGGAGGGAGGGAGAAGACTGTGGTTTTGTGAAAGGGGTATTTGGTTTGCATTAGGCATGATACAAACATGGAATTGAAAAGTTTTGAGGCAACTCAGGCACCAGATGTTGTTCAGCAGCAAGGCAAGATTTTCTGCTAATATGCCACAACTCTTCCAGCTTTGACTTTAGACTTTAAAACTTCGAATTATTCTCTTTAAAAGCCAGGAAGCTTTCTAAAGAGGGATGAAAAATGATACCTGGTAGGTTAAATTCTCTGGAAATTAGATTGTTAAATATAAGTAAATTGGTAGGTTCCTCACAGCTGGATTTGAAGCTAGGGAAGTTACCTCACCTATATGAGTATTTTTAAGAATACTTAGTTCCTGAAACAGAGAAACACCCTTTACATCTCTAGAACAAGACGGATGGTGCATTTCAAAGTTGGTATAGATAAATGGAGTAGAAAAGAAACAGCAGCTTATGTAACATAATCTTAAAACATTGACTTGAATTGCTCTAAAAAAGTCCCTCTAGATACAGCAGAGACTTTGCAAGTAAATCTAGGTCTTTAGTGAAAACTGACCTTTTAACATTACATAAATATTTTTTAGGTGTGTCTTTCATGCCAGTAAACATCCAGTGGGTGTATATATTGATCTTGCTTCTGGTCTGCTTCAAAGTGAGAAACTCCAAAGCCTGTTTCCCAGGGTTACAATACCTATTAGGTGATTTGAGAGACAAATTGGAGTGAATGCCAAAAACATAAGATTTGGCTTACAAAGGGCAGGAAAGATAATTCATAATCCCTTTGTTTTGAACTCTTTTATGTTCTGTGCTTTTGCGGTTGATTCTCTGTTATTCTTTTCAGCCTTCCTTTAACATTCATAAATCTTATTTTTGTGAGTCTGAACTTGGTTTCCTATGAATCTTAGTGACAAAACTACATACTGGAACATCTGCAGGGAAAGAATCGACCTGTTATGCCACATCCTGAATACTGTACTTGCATGGTAACCTCCAAGTTATTTTAGTGGCATAAGTGTTAAAGAGCATCTACTCAAACTACCCCCATCCCTCACAAAAGAAGTAATTATTAATGTAAGACAAGTAACAGATATGGTATTCTCATACTTGATTAGAAACTGGCAGTTGATCCTGTCTTATATTTTGATCCTTTTGTATACCTTTTATTGCTATTGAGGTGTAATTCAGGTATTGAATTGTCCTACAACAATGACCTAAGCACAAATGTGAGGGAAAAGGTGTTCAACTTGCTTATAGTTACTTAGCTGCAGTTTATTATGTGTATGAGCTACTTCAAGTGCCCATTGCAGGAAAATAAATTCCATATGTAAGAATGGGAAATGTCCCATCTTCAACTGCCAAATTCCTTTGATGACTGAAAATTTTCTTCTTGGAAATACCTTCTCCTTGTTTGTTATTCTGGGCAGGTGTGTTGGAACTACTCTTACCATGCTGTGTTGTTTGTTCCTTTCAGGAATTCCTCAGCTGTGCTTTGCTCACTTTGGGAGCAGCCTCCTGTCAGAGGGGCTTGGTTGCAGGCAGGGAGCAGCAGACATGTTAAAGGGGCAAGGTGGATGAAGGGTTGTCCTTAACACAAGGAATTAGCCTGCCATGACCAAATCACTGCATTTTCTTTAGACCTTTCAAGTTTCCACTTGGATTGGTAGCAAGATACAGCTGTGCATTAGACAGCTCCAGCCTGGTCTTAGATGGACCTACACCTTTTCCCATTCAAGTTTATCAGCTCGAAAGAACTTAGAAATTTTCCAAAAATGATTTAACTCCTGCCCTGGTCTGCGGCACAGTGAGAGTTCCAGGGAATGGCTTAACTGAGTTGCCCTTATTTTACATATGTCATTCCCTGGCATGGGACTGTTACCTAACCAGCAGCAATGAATGTTTTAGTGAGCCCAAATAACTCAGCTCCATATTCTGTGCTCATTACTAAGACACAGAACTTACCAGTGTCCTTGCCACATTGGCGGTGTGCTGAGATTTATGTCTCCAGCACCTCATTAGGAGCCCTCTAAACTGTGCTCTTCGCTTAGCAAAGATGGTTTAACGAGTCCACAGGACACTAAGGAAAGCATCTTGTTTGAGCAGAAATTGTCTGTCACTCACAACTGGCATTTTTGGCAGAATCACCCCATCTCATCAGGACAGCAAGCAGGGCAGAGCAGGTGGGCTGTCTGGGAGTGGTTGGATGCTTTAACCTCCTCACTAGGCGTACTGGCCTGTAATATTTATTTAATGTTAGTGTTAAGCATTTTGCTGAGGATGTGATTGATGTATGGAAGGTAAAAGTGAGGAAGCTGTTGTCACAGAATATAAGGGGTTGCAGATGCACTTAAACCCAAGGAATAGCATCTTCTCTAATAGGAAAGAGTAAAGATGTTTTCAAGTGGGGACAGTAGGGGAGGACAGAGGAGGAGCAGTACCCCAAGCTGAGCAAGAGCAGTTCTGAGGATGTTCGTGTGAGAGCACAGCTGCTGAGATTTGTGACCTTCTAATGTTTAAGCTCCACCTTGTTCACTGCATTGTGCTTTTAC
>JAWWLV010000035.1:9159045-9189179 GCA_035041135.1 Platyrinchus mystaceus
CATCTTCTCTAATAGGAAAGAGTAAAGATGTTTTCAAGTGGGGACAGTAGGGGAGGACAGAGGAGGAGCAGTACCCCCAGTTCTGAGGATGTTTGTGTGAGAGCACAGCTGCTGAGATTTGTGACCTTCTAATGTTTAAGCTCCACCTTGTTCACTGCATTGTGCTTTTACCATATTAGTTGTTTCTCATGCTGTGGCAAGCTCCTCATGGCAGTGGCACCTCTCCTGTGTCCATCTGGCATGCTTGATCCCACATGTTCTGGCAATCAAGGAACAGATGAACAGCGAACATCTGAATGGCCATTGTTGTGCTGCTGCTTTCCAGCCGTGGTATTGCTGTGCCACTTTTAATAATTCAGTGATGTAGAGGAGGGGGAGTCAAAGGGCTGCAGCAATCTTTGTTTCTGTCTGCAACGTGTGATTCCTCCTTGGTGGCTCTGTAGTTACCAGGGAAACAGGAGAGGGATGGCACAGCCAGAGGGGCTGGAGTGGGACTTGGGGGTCGTGGCAGCTGCTCATTGCACCCAGGGGGAGGACGAGGGTTTGCCTTTCCTTGGTTTGGTGCCTTTCCCCCTCTTTCCCTCAACGGTTTTGTGAAAATTGTTAAATAGGTGACGTTCCCCAGTGTTGGTGTATTTGTTAAAGAGTCTTTTTATTACTGATTCTAGTAAAAACATGCAGTGTCACAAAATGAGCATTAGTGCCAGTCTGGAGGAGTTGGGTGATCATGAAATCTTTCTCTGGTATTAACTGGACACTGTCACTACTGGAAGGTTGTTTAATGCGTTTGAAATGCTTTGGCACTTCAGGGAATAGATTTACTGGAAAAGACTAAGGACCACAACTAACATTTGCGTGGGGCAGCGTTCTCTGATTTGATAAAGGTTGAATCTCATTTTTAGTAATTAGCATATATATCCAAATCACCTCTTGCACTGCCTGTGCTGACCTGAATAATGCCAGTCTTGGAAGCTCTGAGGAGAGAGGCAAACAAGAGCACGGGAGCAGCTCCTGCACCTCTGGGTCGTCCTTGTGGCTCCTGACATGTGGGAATGGGGAGGTGGAGGAAGGGCAGATGTGCTCACTCCACTGCACATCTTTTAGGGCTGGATCCATCTTTAAGCTGCTAATCTACTGGCATTAGCTGTGCTGTTTGCTTAGATTTGCAGCAATTATGCTGAAGTTGTTCTGAGAGAATGACTTAAAAACCTCTTTTACCAATGGATCAGAGTGGAACTTGGAGACTGGTTTGAGATGGACTCTTGGGCTATTCTCTAACTACAGGCAGAAGGAGACTGTTCAGTTTAGTATCTCTGTCCTTCCTTCAGTGGTAGACTAGATAAGGTTAAACAAGACTCTGTGATAAGTTAGTTTGTTGACAGCTGCCTGGCAACTGTTTGTTTGATTGCTTTAGAATGGGACCAACACAATAAAATACCATATAAACACACTCTTCTTTTGAATTTCATGGCAAATAAATATGCTTTTTCCACACCAGAGACTTCTTTTGAAGTCTGCCTTCAACAGGAGATTTGTCACTATGAGAAAAGGCCCTGAGGTTTAATTTCCTTGTGCCCAGTTTATGTACCTGAGTGAGGTATTCCTGTACAGGCACCTTAAATTATAACTAAATTTATGAATTCTTAATGAGGTTGTTTTTCTAGTTACCTTTGTGAAACATTCAGAAATGGTTCCCAGACCTCTTGCCCTCCATTTGCTTCCCTACAGTCTGCAGACTCAAGGTTCAAAACCTTCAATATGGAGTATACCTCCTTCAGATTTGTAATGCATGGAGCAGATTTAAGAAAAAATACTAGTATGTGCTAGCAAAATTTTAACCATAAAGTTCACTATATTTCCTCCAAAATGGCAGATTCTGAAATTTAATTGCTGACAATTTAAAACTATGTTAAAAAAAAACAAAACAAAACCAAAAACCAAAACAGTTCAGAAGAAGGGACAAAACTGAGAAATATAGAACTTACTGTTTAAGAGACACTGGAAGAAATGGGTCTTAATCTTGCATGTTAAATTGGGGTTAAAATTTTCCAAATGAATATAACTTCATTATTAAAGCTTACTAAAAGTTTCTTCCTGAGTCTCAAAACTACTGAATTAGATTTCAAAGCAGTTTTTTTAAATTATTATTTAACAGAAAATACATCATTTTGTGTAAAAATTTAGAGTTCCTGTACCAGTCTTACCATTTTTCTAGGATCTTTTTGATAGATCTTTTGTGTAGATATCCCAGTTTATGTGTGCAGTTATTCTTGTTAGCCGTCAAAAGGATTGACCAGTCTTGCACAGAGGGACTCTTAAAGAGCTATGGTCAAGAAGTGGAGGTTTTTTAATGTTTTTAAAATCATACATGAATCAAATGCAGTTTCTGCTGCAAGACTTAGAGGATTAAAGCTGTATTTACAGATGAGGGAAAAAGGTATTAGACAATTAAAGGCGTTTTAGGGGGGCTTCAGCTCCTTTTGTTAGATTATAAAAGTAGTTCATCTTGCACAGAGGAGGGAGTGATCCTCTGTACAACTCAGCTACCATGTTAGCTGATACTGGCAGGCTTTATTAGGAGTGCTTTATCCCTTTGATTAGACCTTGATTGCCACTCAGGAACCAGATACAGCTTGCAGCCATCTCACTTCAACTTGTGCATGATGACAGAACCTGAAGATAGATGTTCAAAGCATGGCCCCCCCATCCTCTGTGTTTGAAAGGCTTATTAAGGTTCATCAAGGAAAGAATCCCTTATTTTGGGGCAATTCTGAGCTTTGGTTTGCAATTGAGCGCCCCTCAGAGAGGATTTTGAAAGTTTACTTGCCTCTCTGCTGTGTATTTTCAGGTGCTCTCACAGTTGGCCTTGTGCGACAGTGTCAAACCATCCATGGACGTGACAGGACCTGTATTCCTCCACGGCTGCCTCCTGAGTGGGTCACTACGTTATTTTTCATCATAATGGGAATCATTTCACTAACTGTCACTTGTGGTTTGCTGGTGGCTTCCCACTGGCGAAGAGAAGCTACTAAATATGCCCGCTGGATAGCTTTCACTGGAAGTAAGTGACCTCAACTACACAGTTGACCTGTATGCAGGATAAACTGGTGGAGTCTGAAATAACACTGTAGTGTGGTTAAGGAGCAGCGCTCAGGACTCCTACTATACAAAATGTTCCTTCTCTTTTAAATACCACATCTGAGGGAAAATTAAGTCTTTCAAAATAAAAGTGTTGGTGTCTTATGTGACTGTAATTGAGAGGGAATAACAGTCTGTGGGCCCAAAGTGAGAGAAGGGAAGGCCTGACCCCTTGACCTTCCTTGGGCAATGCCATTAATTGACCTAAGAGAATGAGCAGGGATAGAAGAGGTCAGTCCTGATTTGAGTGTCTGTCTGTAACATTTCATACTGCCCCGCTCCCATATAACTAGGACTTATTCCTACCTGCATGGAATGACAGAAAATCCCCTCCCCGAGGCAGCAGAGGCAGTTGGTCCATCTGAGACAATCCATCCCTACTTCAGGTGTCCCGTGATCACCTGGCTCGGGGTTGATGTTCTGGCTCGGGGTTCAGTCCTGCTTCGTGCTCTTGGTGGCTGCTTTATTCAGAGGATTTGCATCCTAATTGGCAATGCAGGAGGATTGCCCACTGCAGAGCATCTGCTGTGCTTCACAGCACTGAGACTTCTGCTTCCAGGAGTGACCTGCAGCCGTGCTTTAGCCGGAGGGAGGAGTACCGCTGTTTCTCTGCCTCCCTTGGTTCTGCTCTGCGTGAGCACCCCTGTAACTCCTCACAGCTGAGCCCTCTCTGGCAGCCCTGTGTTTCCACACAAGGAAACACATCCTGTGGCTACTTCAGCGCAAAAGCAAAACAGTCATAACGAGCAAGGGGAATAACTTTCCAACTTCCTTTTCTTGGTGTGTGTTGCAGGCTTAGCCCAACTGTGAAATGGTGCCTTAATGGTGGGGAGGACAGCATGAAAAAACTCAAAACCTGAGGGCTTTTAAATTGACTTGAATTATGACATGCCACTAAAGGTAGTGTGAACACTAACTAGAAAATGCAAGTTTGTGGTTTACAGGGACATAAATAAGGTTTAATGGAACTCTGTGACATCTAATGATATCCAATATGAGGAAGATTTAACCTTGTTTGGGGGAAGGGAATAATATTAAAAAGTGCTCAGCTTCAACAAAGGTACTTCACTTAGGCACTTGTACAATCAAAGCCATCCTTCTGACAACTTTGCTTCACAGCATATTAAATTAACAGTGCAGCTCCTGCAGACAATGGAGCTATTGAAATGCTGTATCCGTTGTGATTGAGTTTTATTTATTTTCCGGTGAATGATTGAAATAGCAGATATGAGTATTCCTGAATATTCCACCCCAGCTTTTCCAGTGCACTTGTTTATCTATACATATTTCATGTATATCTAATGTATGGGGCGGGGGGTTAAACTCAAAATTATTAAGATTAAGATGCTTACAGTAAGCTGAAGTCAGAGCTCTAGGGAAGAAAGGGGTTTTGAAGTACTATGTATTAATGTTTTTCTTAAATATCTCAAATTGTCACATCCCTGCAGCTTTAGTTTTCTACAACTGTGATGATTAGTTCAGCCAAAAAGTCTGGTACCCTTAGGCTGGTTTTTGTCTTGAGTTTTGGGGTTTTTCCCTGTAGATTTCTTTAGGCTTGCAACAGGTCCATTATTAGATGTTTCAGTATAGAAGGACATTCTTTTATTTCAGCACTTGTCTTTTGTTATGAGATGTTTAAGAATGAAACATTCTAATTTATTCTTCTGCAAGTCAGAATTAATCATAACTCTATTAAGATATGATTGCTGCGTTGCTGAAATTCTAAAATTCAATGTCTTTGGTATTCATCTCCAATACACAGAACTCTGGGACATTGGCATTCCTGTTAACAATGATGATGGGAAATATTATTGCTTAACTCAGTTGTAAGAAAAATCAATTTTGCAAAACAGAAATGAATGGAAGGAAGAATTCTGTCTTTTTCAGAAAGCTGATGAGAGTGACTTCTGTGGTTCACTGGATGCAACACCAATTAGTAACCTATTTGTAGATCAGTGTTAGGAAATGTGGAGCCATGTGGAATCAACTTGGAATACCATGAGCAGGTTCTTCCTGTGAAGTGCCAGTGCTGTTTAGATGAAAACATGTGTAACTCATTAGAAGGGGGGTAGGGAAAACTTCATATTTGTATTTCATCTGGTCTGCAAGCAATTTCAGGACTTAACAGCCTTGTGCAGGCTGCTGGGAGATATTCTTCTCACAGAACTTTCTGAACACAATGCAGGCCATGCCATCCTAGGCAGGCAGGGGAGTCTGCTGGGACTTCCAAGGGAAGCTCTGGGACTGGCAGCTCCGTTCCTTCAAATGCAAGGGGGTCTGGAGTAAATATCTGAGGGCAAAGGAATCCTCTTGCTCAGCCCTTTCTTTGCAACTCTGACAGCAGCAAAGAAAGCTTGGTAAGAGGTCACTGTCCCAGTTCATGCTGGAATTTATATATAAATACATAACTTCTATTTCTCATGGAATTTTTGCTTGTAGTCTTGTCATCTTGGATGACTTCAGATTTTTTTCAACTGTGTACCTGTAAATATGAATTATTCTGAGAGTGGTCTTGTCAGTCTTGTTTAGATAAGAGACAGGTGAAAGATGAAAGTTGTATCTGCCGTTCTCTTTCGTGTATACAGCTCTGAAGGGATCCACCTGAGAGGGGATTAACAGGCACAGCCTTTGGCTCATTCCCCAGCCACGGGTGGGTTTTCTGCACAGAAACTTGTCTGACCTCTCTGCAAACCGGCTTTCTGGAGAGGAGAGATACTGCTGTCCTCCAGGTCATCCTGCATGAGTGACAAAAGTCTTCTAAAGGCAAATCTGAAGGTCTTCCATCACTTTCTGTGGATCAGTCCTTCAGGAATCACAGTATTCCTGCTGATGTGATAGGTTTTGTCGTGCTGGGCATTTGTCGAAACTGTCATGATGTTACAGTAGTCTTATGCTCTAAAAGAGAGGGTGTGGTAAAGGTATGAAAATCTCAAATGCAATTTTCATGATCCTTCAGGCAGATACTGTTAAGTTCCATAATTAGAAACAATGCCCAGAGCTTATTCCCTGTGGAGGCTTCCTAGGTGGTCTTATGTATATTATAACAATCTTGGCTATTGCAGGAGTTCACAGAGCTCCCTCAAGATCTGTTTACATCTTACAGATTCAGGTCTCTTGCCATCTGCTACAACTAGAAAGGGAATTAATTCTGTGTCTGCTACACTGAATGAGGTGCTTCTCTGACATGTATCAAGGGAGGAGATGTTAGACAGAAAAATCATATTTCTACCTTTTTTCCAGCAGTTACCAGAGAGTCTGGTTTGGTTTTGGTTTTTTTTTTTTTCTGAGGATTTAAAGGTTCAAGAGCATAATGGACTTGCTTTTTGGAATGCAAGTAAAAATAGGGCAGGATAATCACATCCTTAACTAACAGTAGCTATTCTGTGAACGTCTGTCACTGGTGTTCCCCAGTGAACAAAGTGCTTCATGAGTTATTAAAGATTTGTACCAGGTGCTGCTTTCTGTGTTATGTGTCTCTAAAGAGATGAGCAGATATTACAGTGAGCCCTCTAAAGACTAGACCATTTTTTTAAGACTGGATTTTTTGAAGTTGTCATTAGATGCTCGAAACAATTACAAGCTAAAGAATCACAAGAACCACTGGGGGTTTTTGACAGCCACCATTCAGATGCAAACTAGACATTTATTGTGTTTTATTACCTAATTATTTTTGTTACCAGAAATTGTAGTCATTAAGTGGCTTTTCTGCAAATTTTCCTACACAAGGAAGAACTTGAATTCAAAAGCAAGTACTCTTAAGGGAGAAGTTCTTTATGGGTTGCTAGAAATTCACTGAGTTGATAATACCAGATATGGAGAGCTACTTTTAGACTGCAGCTTGTATAAGAAATTCCTATCCTCTGCCTTAAAAATCTCCTTCTAAAAGAATAAATGAGCTTTTCATATATTGGATTTCCTCCTTAGTTTCTTCTTCTTTTTTTTGAAATAAATTTATCATGAAGTCCCTTCTTAATGACTTCTCAAAACTTTGCCTTAATTCCTTTGCCAGGCTTCCTAATCTGCCAGAGACTTTGATGGATCCATTTTTTATTTGCTATTTCAGTAGACTAAAAATTCAGTCCACGCTAAGAAAATTGCTTGGGCAGCCTCCCAGCAGAACATGTGCACAGTGGAAGAGAAAAGGTGGCTGGTTCCCTCTGTAGTAAATGTTTGAAATGCATGTGCACATCAGCATTCTGCACCCTGCCTGAATTTATTTTTGCTCCTGCTGTGAACTGAGGGAGAGTTGAGGTGTCTGCACCCTCCTGTCCTCAGGAGCACAAGGAGAGCCTGGGCACACTCCCAGCTCTCAGACCTGGGAGCACTGGTGTGTGTAGGTACAACACACCTCAAGAACAGCTGAGTAGAGAAGGATAAATATCTATTCTTCAACCATATCTGTGAGGCCATCAGAACGTTTCCAGCTGTGTGGTTGTTGAATATAAAAAAAGGAGATTTAATCTTGAAAGTGCAGGTTGTTTTCAGAATCCAAAAGCTATTTGCTATAAGTGTGTTACTGTTAAAATATTAGGCAAGTTTTGTAAATAACTTGTCATGGAAAAATGGGATGTAATAGGAAGGGTGCTGAGTTATGATAATGTGCTTATCCTTGGGATATCATTCAAACTGGTACTATTTGTATGTCCTATTATTAATCACACATCAACTATTATTTTCTGGACCACTCAAATACAGAGCTCTTCTATCCTTACACAGATCTGCTCAAGAAACACATACACCCATGCTTTCCACAGATGGCCAGCTGTTTGTTAAGATAAATTGAAGACAGGGAAACATTCTTTAAGGGTTAGATTGTGTAGTGTGGAATTACATGGACCAATAACCACATAGATTAAAACCTTCTAGATTAATGTTTAACGTCTGCTTGCTGGGTCCTTGGTTCTGTTTTAATGGCCTAACGAGGTGGTAACTGTGCAGTTGACAGATGTTTGCTGTTTGTGCTCCATCTCTTTCCCCTGGAAGAATAACCCGCGCGTGCGAGCTCATTGTGAGCGAGACACGAGCCCCCTCCAGTGGAACATCTGGTTTTTCCTGCTGTCAGCCTAAGGAAAGGCTGATCCTGGTGCCGGCTGCCTTTGGCTCGAGGTGTTGTGAAAGCTGCTTTAGGTGTTTTGGAAATCAAGGAGCAGCTGAGGTTCTGACGTGGATCATGGTTTATGAAACCGTCCTTTTTTGTTTATGTCCAAGTCCTGCTGGGGCACTCTTTGAATTCATATGAGTGCTTTTTCCTCAGAGCTGAGACCTGTGCTGTGGAAATCATAGGTACTGAGATATAAAATATGTGGTAAACTCTTTGTCTTGGATAAACGCGGAGTCCATTAAAAAATGTTTTTAGTGTAGGCATGTGACACTGTAGCTGGATAAACTGGAGCAGATGTATTTAGTTGGGAAGAGCAGTAGTGAAGTTCAATTAAAAAATATTGCGGCTGCTCCAGCCCATCGTATCCTCATTTGTAAAGACTAGAAACTTTGTCCTCACCTGTCAAAGGGGACAGGTCAGCTCCTGAATTGATTTTACCTACCTTTGGAGACAAAAGCAGCTGCAGCACTGCTGACTTGCACTGGAGCCAGTGATTAGTGATTGCTGTTACTGGTGCCAGTGGTTTTTACTGTTGCTTGTTTGACTTGTGAGGAAGCTCAAGAAGGAAACAGCATCCCCCCAGAGTTTGTTCTGTCTTGTGGTGGAGAAGAGAAAGGGGAGACAAGGACAGCACCCGTGTCCCTTACTAACAAATTAAAAGGTGCAGTCTGTATTAACTTAGAGAAAGCTGAAAAAAATCACCATGTCATGCACTTTGTTCAGGCAGGAGCATTGTAACTTGGCTTGAATTTTCTCTCTTGCATGGCTGTGTTATAGGTAGAGCTTGAGGACTTAGGAGAGGCTTCAGTGTGAGCTGTGCATCATGTTAGGAGATGTTGGTATGTGGATTTATGGGGTTGGTGGCTCAGAGGAGCCATATTTGGAAGTCATTCCCTTGGGTGAGACAGTAGAGCCCTGCATATTGCTATATTCAAACCAAACAGGGTTAATACCCAAAGGTGTGTTACAGGAACACTGCAGTTGTCATCTGGGAAAGATTCTAGTGCTAGATGTTCTCTCCTAAACTTGATCAGAGCACTGAAGAGTGCTGTGAGGAATGTTGGCCATTATTGATAACTGAAGGCCTGTGAAATTCCTTAACAGGAGTTCTTGATTTTCTGTACTTCCACACAGTCAGTTGTAAGCATGAACTGTCTACAGAAGTATAACTTTGAGGTGAAATAAAAAGTCTCATTGCTTGGTCACTTGGTTCATGGTGTCAGAGTTTGAAGTTTTTCACCAAGAAACTTAGATTAAACTGAGTCAGAATTCAAAGGATATTTCATTACCTAAGGAAGCATTCATATAACTTTAGGAAATTGGTATCTTTTAATCTAAAAGAAACTGTAATGACAATCTGAGTGTTTTCCATTTTTAGCAAGGCTTTTACAGAAAAGGAATTTGTGTGGAAGAGTGGGAGAGGGCAACTACAGTTGAAAAAAGCCAACTGATAATAGAAAAAGTTTTTTCAATGTTGAGTGTTATTTTATCTTGACTGGGCAAAAATGACTGTAAAATACCTGGAGAAGTAAAGAACTCTGTGACTAAACTTGGAGATGGTGGTAGAAGTATATCCAACAATTTTTTATGCTGTAAAGACAGTTCATGATCTAGTGAGCAGGCCTAATTACAGAAATTACAGTCAAAATTGAGGTCTTTTAGTCTTCCTTGGGGATAGTTTTAAAAGCAAGATAAAGCCTACTCATTTCAAGCAAGTTATGCACTGGCATATCTCAGCTCTTGAGTTCGCTCAGAATACTTTGCTTGCTTTTCTGGGTGCTCTATGAATGGGTAAATATTTTCACTTTAACACAGCAGTGACTGTTTTTTTTCTTTTTTTCTTTGCAGTGATTCTATTCTGTATGGCAGCCCTAATATTTCCAATAGGATTTTACATCAATGAAGTTGGAGGTCAACCATATAAATTACCCAATAACACAGTAGTTGGGTCTTCGTATGTACTGTTTGTCTTATCAATTTTCTTTACAATAGTGGGACTTCTATTTGCTGGCAAAGTTTGTTTACCTGGCTGATGAATGTCTGAACTGCGGGACTTTATTTTGGAAAAGAGCAAGACATCGGAATTGCATTCTCAGGAGGATGCCTAAATCAGACTATCAAACACTGACTGAAAAGAGGAATGCTTTGACTTGTTTTCACTATGCACTTTGGATGAAAAAAAGGAGAGCCCTTCCCATAACCAAATACAGACAACATGGACTAATCTCCTGAGCATACTCTGATGCAGTCAGGTCTGCACTGTGATAGGAACTAGTGAAGAATGCTTTACACTGAGAAGCATAAACACCCCATGTTACTGGACTGTTCCTGTTTTTAACGTCTAACAATTTGGAAGTCAAAGTATTTATGAACTTAATGGTAGACCAGAGGGTTGCAGAGGAATTCAAGTGAGGCTGGCCTCGCTGTTTAGGAGATTAGTGCTTTACACCTTCCTTCTGTTGAGCAAAGCCTTTGGCACCTACGTGGATCAATCCTGCATTACTGCACCAAGAAGCCAATAGATCAAAACATGTTCTCTAAATGTATGTAACAGAAAGAAGACATACATCCCCTCCTCCCCCATGAGCTCTAGGAAACACTAAGGAACGTTTTAAAAGGGGGATTTCTTCCTTATATTTATATAAATATATATATAAATATATATATATTTTGCTGATGCAGTATACAGTGTGTGTGTATGTGTGTGTGTGTGTATATACACATATGTATATATATGTATATACACACAAATGGTTCCTGGAAAAGAACTCAGAACGCTTTGCTAGCAAAACACTGTGGTGTGCAAAACTAGAACTCAATAGAAAAAAGCCATTTCTCTGAAGGCCACATAGCTGAGAGTCTTCAGTTTACCTCATTCTTTGTAGCAGCCCTTGATTTTAACAGTTTTTTGTAATAGGTACAAACAATCCCATGCCTTTTTAGGTGCAATTTTAAGTTAAGCTAAAATTCTTTTTATGATAATTTATTTGTATATGAGGGTAGAAGGTGAGATCATGTCATGCCGTAAAGTTAAAATCCTAATTTTGGGAAACTGACACTATTTAAATTATTAGCAACTGTTGTACAGAAAATCTCTTTTTCTACTGCATTGTTACATTAGCATTCATACATGTTCAAGCACAGCATTTTACCATAGGGTAAGCATTTCTCTAGCATGTAAAATGCAAAGTCTAAAGTAATGCAAACACTATTCCACTGCAAAGATGGATGAACTTATTTTCACTTGAGTATTAATTCATCTTTGCCAAAAAAAAGAGCAATGTAATTATTCAAAAAATATATGCCTTGTTTGCTAAAATGGTTATTTTAAATGTGGATTTAATGACCACCCAAATTTGGACTAAATATTCCTCACTAAAAGTAGTTTGATTTTTCATCACATGGATAAACCATTGAACCCATAGACATCTTAATTCACTACTCAGTCTAACCTTGCACAAGGTAGTTTGGTGTTCCAGGGAAGCTGCCTGCACTGTCAGTATTTGTTTTCCAGGTAATCCATGGTTTACCTGAGATTCATGAGGAAAACAAAACCAACAGTCTGTTTCGAGCGCTGTTTCATTGCGTTTACCAGGGGAACTGCATTTCTGAATAGACACTTTCCTAAACTCTTAGGGAAAGTGTATTTTAGAATGAGGTGGTTATTAAAATATAATCAGCAGTTCCCAGATTAATCACTGATCAGATAAGCTGAAGTGTTTGAAAATAACACAATTTGCACAATTATTTTAAACTGTGTGCCATTCAGACCCTAGTGGGTCCCTGTCCTTCTCACTTCTTCCCTCTCCCCCTCCCAATGTATTTTAATACAAAAAGATTGTTTGCTGATTTAAGTCTTTTTTTTTTTTTAATTTTTTGAACAAACTTGTCACTGGAATGGTTCATAAGCAACTTTTTCTTTTCCAGTCAGCTCGTTCACAGGTAGAATGGAGTGTTTATGGATAACTAAAATTTTTCTAAAGTATACTAATCTGTAAATACAGCCAGGCACCTACTTTGAAGCAGTGGTTTAAATATGATTTGGTTCCTAATTTAAGTCTGAGGTCCTTAGTGATGTTGGTGGAGATAAAAGGCAGGGTTCAGCTGCTTGATATGTGTCAAAATTTTGGTGTTATCACTACTGTGTCCTAAGCTAAAGTATTCACTAAAACTTAGATTATAAATTATGTTTAAAAAAAAAGGCTGGTTTTTTTTCCAGAAATGTCACACTTGTAAATAGTTCTAGATTTTTGTAACTGGAACACAGGTGGGGGGGTGGGGAGGGTTTCTCAGCTGCTAAGATTTCTTCCCCTTCCCTGCTCCCCCCAACTTACTTCATTCAGTTATAGTAACATATGGATTTAGGCTTCGATTAAATGGATCATCATTTAATAAAAATAAAAAAAATACACTTATCTTGGAGCATATCCAGACTGTGGTTGGCTGACTGGAAATTTATCTGATCTGCCAATGCTATTGCTATGAATTATTAAATGATAACAGAGATTTAACAAATAGATTTATTAAATATTTGAGCATTTTAAGTCCAGAAATAGATGTGGCCATTTGCATTTAAAAAAAGCCCAACCCAGTAATTGAAGAGACAGCTGTCAACAGTTGCTTTTAATAAGGTCACTAAGTACTATATAGTACAGTATTAATTTATAGCAGAAAATCAAATCTTGTAAACTGTATATAAAACACTGTTTTATGGTGCAATCATTTGTCAAACTTATGTCCGTTACTTTTTTTTTAAAGTTGTGTGCATTCTTTTCATACCTAAGAGCATCACTGTAAAATCTGCTGAAGACTATTTATAAGGTTTTATTTGCACAAGGTTTTGAACTACAGGAAGTTCGTATTGAACATGCCTAAACATCTGTAGACTTTTTCAGTTCATGAAAAGCAAATGTTTCCATATGAATCTTCTCCAAAGGAAATCCCATATTTGTGTTGAGTGTTTACATAAACTTTTCTGATTTTGCCAGCCATTATTTTTTACTTTTTGAAGGACAGCTCATTTCATATGTCACTAGAGAATCTCATTTAGTCTTTTGCTTCAACATTCCCCCAGAGGTTTGATGTGCCATCATAAATGTAATTTGTGCACACTTGTCGTTTATTTGGCTAACAATATGTTATGAATAGAAACTTGAAATACTTTCAGAAGGGAAACTAGTTAATTTGTCTGTATAAATGTCATCGTTGAGCTCAGCTGAAATAATTGCCTGGAAGCTGTTTGTCTCTGACCTGGGGAGGGTGTGCTTCCCTGGGCACACCAGTCTGACCATTTCATGTGGTTTTCTGTCGTTACTCTCGCTGGAGAGCAATCCTGGTGTCCCGCAGACACTGGTAGTGACCCCACCACCCTGTCCCCTGGCCGAGGTGGCACCGCCAGGTTCGGGCTCTCCTGCCATCCCTGTGTTTCTGAGCCGTTGTTGAACCACTCCAGAACACAACTGTAGGTTACTGTTCGCCCCGACACACACACACACACAGGAAAATGGAAGCTGTCCTTTAAAACCTTTGTGAAGGATGAACATAATGAAGGAAATGGTGTTTGCGGGCGGGCTGTCCTGCCTGGGCGCGCGTCGCTCCCGCTCGAGGCCGGACCGGCCGCCTGCACCCCCGGCCTTTACTGAGGGTTGTTTTCTAATTGGTTTAGAGCATTTTTTTCAATTAATGATTTCCGAACAAATGTTAATACAAACTGTATAAAATGAACATAATTTTCTTCACTTGTATTTTTGTTATTGAGCAAGTTTATCAAAATAAATTGTCTACTAAAGCGACTGGCCCTGACTGCGCTGACTGGAACCGGCCCTGCCCTGCGTTCAGGTGTCCCCATAGCAAGCCCAACAACTGTGCCCTCAGGTGTCCCCCCTCAGGTGTCCCCCCTCAGGTGTGTCCCCTCAGGTGTGTCCCCTCAGGTGTCCCCTCAGGTGTCCCCCCTCACGCCCGACGGCCCCGCGCCCCCGGCCCACAGCGCCCCCAGGCGGCGGGAAGCGGCGCGCCGCGGCCGCTCCGTCTCCCCCGGCGACGCCGTAACACGGCGGAGCCGCCGCTGCGAGCCGGGCGGGGACGGGGCTGGGCCCCTCCGCCCCCGGAGCCCCGCTCGGGGAAAGGGGTCGGGGGAGTGCCGGGAGGTGCTGAGGGGCCGCAGTGCCCGCCCGGTATTCCAGGGCGTGCGCAGGGAGGGAGGACGGGGATCGGGATGGGTGAGTCTCACGGTGCGGGGGAGCCCAGGGGTCTTGTCCTCAGCGCGGTGAGGAGGGTCTGTGGGGACGGGGAGGGCTGCGCTGACTCCGCTGGGAGCGGCGTGGCCCTGGATGGTGGAGCCCAGCGGAGCGAAACCCGGGATTTTATGCCGGTTTTTGCTCAGTTCTTGCCGCGCCTCAGCCCGAGGGGCAGCTCTGCCATCCCCTCCCAGCCCGGCTGGCTCAGCTCCCATCGGCGCTCGGCGTTGTGCTGTGGTTGATCTCATTGCTGGCTGTGGAGCGGGTCTCCCGGCAGCTGTGCACACACATATTTAACTGCATAAAATCCCTCAGCAAGCAGTTCCTACACAATAGTTCCTAAATGCGTTTTCTATAAATGGATAATTGTAACTTCTCTTTGTTGGTTTTTTTTTTTTTTTTTAGTCTGCTGTTGTCCCACATGCAATATAAATTATCATTTAAGTTGCTGACAATATCAACAATACCTTTTTAAGTAGTGTTTATTCCTGAGGATTTAAACTTTGCTTTTTGTCTTTTTGCTTTGATTTTCAGCAAGGCTAAGTCTATTCGTATAATGGATACACACATCGGGAAAATGGCATGGTTGTTGGACAATGATCAGGTTTTGGAAAAAAATGGGTGAGGAAATTGTTACAAAATCTTGTTGGGACTTCATACATAGATATAAAATTAATTATAGCTCGTAAAAACTATGTACTATGTCCCTTCAAAACATTTATCATATATTGAATGAATGTTTAAACAATTGGCAAAGTATAAAACAGTTCCTATAGAAAAAAACAATACAGGAACATTATGGGTAATGAGGTAATCCCATGAAATTAATTGTCTTGTAGGGTGGACACAAAATGCCATCTACAGGGTGATCATCTACCATGGAAAGATTTTAGTGTGTCTCATCTAGGACCAGATAATGGATTATTGGGAACACATGCCAACAAGACACAAGATCTGCTGGTAGGCGAGTTTTGCTGCTAAATGGAGCAACTAGAACAGTAATACATACCCACTGTAAATACAGAGTGAGAAGTAAATAAGCTGATAGACAACTAATATGTTTCCTTACATATGTTTGCATATACACAGACAATTTAATAGATATAATCACTAAAGTGATGAAACTACATGTAGTTTCTCTGCAGAGATAAATCAGTCTGTGAACAAATCAGGCAAAACAATAAATGCAGATTACTGTAGACCCTGCATTTTTCTTCAGAAAAGCAGAAGGCTATATGTCCCTTTAAACTCTGAGTCATGTTTTGGAGATGCTTATTTTGTTTTCCTCTCTGGTAAATCACTGGGGCATTTATTTTAATTCTTTTACTGAACTCTCCTATTTCTTGTCTTCCTTCCTGTCTTCTCCAAACTAAGCTCCCCTTCCTTTAGCTCATAATATAGAGATATTCTGAAAGCTTCTTTTCCTTTGCATCCCACATCCAATAGAGTATTCCAGTACCTAAAATTATGTTGTTCTTGGACATGCACTGCCTACCAGCAGCTGTCCTTAGGACGTATGTTTTTGTCCCATTTGAACAGCACATTTAATTTCTAATGCTGCATGTAATTTTTTCTTATTTGATATATAGAGAGGACAAATGAAGAAAATACAGTCTCAAATGATGCAAACCACAGAAGAATGGATAAGAAACTACAGTTTAGAATCCTTGCAATTAACATTAGAGTACCTGGTAAGTAAGGGCAATACTATTCCATAAGTACAACACTGCCCTTGCTGTACTCAGTCCTAGTTTGTGTGCATCTCTGATGGTAATTATGCACAGTGTTCCAGGAATTCAGGAAATGGTGTTGAAGGGATGGTGTTTACAGAGGAGACTATTACTGATTTTGAGTCCAGACTTTCTGAGTAAGTATCAATCTTGTTTACAGTTTTGATCTGTAAATGATTCAGTGTCCCCACTCCCCAGAACTGCAAGTCCTGCCTTAAATCTTAATTTGTTGTCTGTGGGAACTTCAGAGTACCTCAGCATTAAGTCCTTCCTGCTGAGGTTTAGGGTAGGAGATAATTGTGTATCACTACAGCTGAAGCTTGGTTTGTTTTTTTTTAATGAGGATGCTTATTAACCAGGTGTTGATGTGAAGCAGCTCATTTTTGAAAGGCAGCTAGTGAGTGGTCAGGTTTTCACAGGTGACACTGTGTATTTGTGGATTATTTCTACTGGGTTAGTTTCAAGTCATGGATCTAGTCATGACAGGTAGAAGTTAAAAGTTTTCTAAGTGAATTTTAAATGTATAAAATCAAGGAAACTTAAACTGAGGAACTTATTTAATTAATAGGTTCAATAAGCTGTAGAGTAACCATAATGTTTTTTCTGGCCTTCACAATTCCTAGGAGTGCTGCCACTTCAGCATACCTTGCTGTGTCTGGCTTTTGTGAAAAAGAAGCAGCTTTTCTCTTTTGAAAAAGCAAAAAGGTTTTTCCCCTTTCAAATATTTGTTTCAACTTTTCGTTCACCAAATTGTAAAAACCATGTGCACGGTTTTAAAAAGAAGTAGGTTAAAGTAAAACAGTCTTAGAGGACAGCAAGCATTTTGTTTTACCTCAGGTTATACCTATTTTGGCAGTCAGTTGTTGCAAGTTGTGCTGCCTTTCAATCACAATGTTATATTTCATAAATGTCTTAAGCAATAGTGTATTTTATATTAAATACATCTCCTGACAATAAACTGCATGTGATGACTCCTGACAATAAACTGCATGTGATGACTTAACCTCAGTAGTGCCTGAGCTTCTGTTCACACATACACGTGGTGCAATATCCCTCTCCTGTTTCTGAGCAGAATAAACCAGCAACTCATTAGAAAACATTTCAGTGATCCAGTTTTTCAAACACCCACATATCTGACCAGTCAAAGGGCTTTAGGGGCAGAGGAATTTAAATGGTTAGCCCTGCAAGCACCAGCTGTGTAAGAGCACTGAAAACAGTATTTTTAAATACCTGGTTCTCAAAGATTTTGCATCTGTGAGAAAAAGGATGTGATGAAGACAGATGGTTGATTGTTGATTGTTACTTTGAAGCACAATGCCAGACAATGCCTTAGCTGAGTGTGTGCTATGCCTTTTGTCAGAGTGATTGAACTTTATCAGCAGAGAATTCAGTGGCTCTTGGAGGACAGCAGAAAGGTAACTTTAACTTTGCAATATATTTTTAGAGTGGAACTGTATATGGAATTAAAGAATAAATTAACTTTTGAATACTAGTGAGAAGTGACTTCCAGAAAGCTTATGCATTTTCATTTTTTACTGTGAGTTCCACATCAGATGCAGCGATCTTGTTGGTGGATTGGTTTTTTTGATTTTTCATTGGGATGCAGATTTCTGCTTTCCAGATCTAATATTTTTCTTTCTCTTAGCAGTTTTAATCATCAGGACCTCCCAGCACAATTGAAATGGGAGCAGACAGTGCTGAGCATCCTCTGACTGGAGTGGAACTGTCTTGTAGTCCATTGTGCCCTCTCTTGCCCAGCTGGTTATGCACTAACTTTGCCCAGCTGTGCTAATGCTCAGGATGTAACTCCCTCCCACAGGGGAGAGAGAAGGAAGCAGCACTCCAAAATCTGGTTTCCACAAAGTTGCTTGATTTGGCCTGAAGGAGATGCTGTAGACAATGTTATGTTTGATTTATCCTCTCAAATAATGAATAGGTTGTCTTGGGAAGGAGGTAATATGATTCACTGGTAAGGATTAACTGGGACCCAGTAGGCCTCTCTTTTGTTTCTTTTTCTTCTTTTTTATCCCTTTTTTCCTGTTTTTTTCCCTCCCTTTGACTTTGTCACTGTGTCACCTTTAGGCTAAAAAGTTTAAAACAAAAATAAATATCCAATACCTGTTTTAAAAATGGTGTTGTTCAGAATAAACAGTAAAATTATTAAAATTTAGCTAAGCTAGTATTTACAATGACTTTTCCCTTGTAAGGTGTTTGGTGTTATAAAAGGAACCAAAGTTGGACTTCTGATTGATGTGTCTCACATGAGTTATGGACCTAGACTAGTGGATTTTCAGAAGGACCTCTTGGTAAGTAATAATAAAGCAAATTCTGCCAATTCTAACATTATTTTTTTTAAAGTGTTATTATTAAAGTTTCTCAATTCCATCAGCAGTCTCTATGGGATAAACTTGCTTAACAGAAACAGTTAGAGGTAGAGCCAAGTTGTACATAGAGCTGTTTATAATAAATATGGTTTTCTTATGCCTTTATGTTTTGTCACAAGGCACATTTCACAATCTTGGTCATAACCTTGGTGAATTAATCACTTTCTGAATTCTCAGAAGAAAATTTTCCTTTATTATGCTCTTTATTTTTAGAAAACTTACGTAGTAAGGAAGGTAAATATAATGTAGCTGGTTTACTGTCTACATTTGACACTTGGTGCAGTTTAATTTCCCACACTGTTGAATTATTTAACATCAGTTTATATTATCTGTGTCTTTCATTTGTGTGTTTCAGATAAAACTCCTTCAAGAACACGCAGTTTCTTAGCCTTAATATTTGAACTATTGTTTAGCCCCGTGCATGAACACGTACTGACCATGTTAGTACTTGCTTGGTTGGTGAATATGTGCATTCTAGATCAGTGTTGTTTCATGAGAAAAACTGATAGCAATACAACAAATATTCCTTGACTCCTGCCCCATTAACAAATCAGTTGGAATACCATGGATTTGCAGGTTTTGTCTCTACTCCTCACCAAATATTTGCATATGTATGAGTTTTTCTTGAAAGCTTTTCTCAGTGGTAGCTCAAAATACTGCTGTCAACTATTTTTTAGGAAATCACTATTTTTAGTCTTTTACATAATAACCCTACTACTGGATAGTAATGCATTTTCAACTTCTTATTTATTAGTGCTTAATAGATGAGCAGCTTTGTTATAAGAAGCAATTGTACTGCCTCTCATTCAGTACCGAAATTTCACCGCTGTGGGAGAGTCCAAAAAACATCAATGTTCATGTGTAAGTAAATTCATTTCTCTGAAAAATAAAGGTGTTTCAAGCAAGGTCTCCATTTAATTAGAACAATCTCTTGTAGGTAACAGTGTTTTTCATCTTGTGCCTGTAATGATTTTAAGAGGGGACAAAAACCAATGAGTTCAACATGCAGTCAGTGATTTCCAGCGGGTTGTTCATGTTTAAAATATCTGAGCAGCTCCTGGGGTTTGTAGTAATTTTCATGATCTTCTTTAGCACCTGTAGATACTCTTTTTCTTTTTTCCCCCCTCCTAGGCTACATGAAGTGAGACAGTGGATACAAGAGCTGGAGCCAGATCAAGGCTGCAATTTACTGAAAGCCTTAAAGCACGTCCTTAAAATGAAAGAATTGAATTCCCTGGTTCTTGTTGTAGGAAGCTGGTAAATTCATTCTCTCTCTTTACAACCAGCTTTAGGTTGGATACAGAATTGGTACAAGATGCTGAACTGGATACAAAAATAAACAGAAAATTTAAGATCCAGGTTTTATATGTTTTTAGTTCATACCATTGAATTCTTTTATTTGTTCCCTTTTCTACTATTTATAAATCTTCTCTTTTCTGATACGGAGCTACATTTTTCCTTTGCAGATCAATCATCACAGTAATCTACTGAGAGTCTGCTAGCTCTAATTTTGCATCAATAAAAATGCTTCAGCATCATTAAGGATGTCACTGAAAGGGTCCATGCCTCTGTGAAGATTAGAGGATAAGCTAGATTTTGCTGTAAAATAGCATTAAGTGTTGAAGGATTGTTTTCTCTCTGTGATCTTACTTGTGCTAATGGAAAACTTAAAATTTCTGATTAAATAAATGAAACCAGGCTGAGATTATATAAATTATGGACATAAATTCTGCAGTTCTATTGTCACAATTTGAAAATTGCAATATTGGAGTTGGGATTACAACAAAAAGACTACAGTACTCCCAATTTATTAATTGTAAGTTAAGTTCTAAAACACAAAGCAAAGTTTTCCTTTCTTTCGTGCCTTTGGAGGACAGTATTGAAAGGTTTTCTGCCATTGTTTGTCACAGGGGCCAAAGCCACAACTCCTGATTTGTAGCTTCCAGGGCTAGGAGGGAATAATTAATCCACAAGCTGTCGAGAACTGGAGTAGAATCTTAGTGCTTTTGTTATCATTCAGGTTTTCAGGACAGAATTAAATCCCAGTAGTGGTACCTCAGTAATGGTTGAAAGAGGGAAAGAAGGTCAGGTTATGCTAAATGCCTAAATCTTTCCCATGATATATTATTTCTTTCCCACTTTTTTCTTCCCTGCCTTCTTCAATATGGCCTTTTTTTCACCATTTAATTACTGCCATTGTTAATATCTCTTTTTCTTTGCTTTTTGTATCAGCCCTGATCAGTCTTTTGAAATACTGTGTGATTACACTCAGCAGTGTTTGCTGGGGAGAAAACTGCAGATTCACACTGTTACATATGATTGCAGCAATCCTGCTTCTCTTGTAAGTAATTGTGTTAATAATTAACTTCCTTAAGTGTTCTGTCTTTTTTTTTCCTATTCAGCTGTAATACCTTCTCTCATAAACTTGTGGGGGAGCTGACCTAGTCATTAGAGAGTTCATGATGTAGTGTTGTATTTTCTTTAGAGGAGATTTGCATAAATGAAAAAATCTATTTGGAGCATCATCTTATAACTTTACTGAGTTAGTTTTTCAGCCACATTAAAATAAGACTGGTAAGCAAACAATGGAAACATAATTACTTTGGCTTTCTCACTACACCTACCTCAAAGATTCTTTTCCTGTCTCTAATTGAGAATTGAATACCAACAACCCAAAAGAGACTACCAAATCAAAGTAACTCTTTTTCTTCCTGTTTATATTGTGTAGGCAGTTCTGAAGAATCTTGCAGGAGCTGTAAAAGGCCGTTATCATTGCTACTCTTCAAAGGGAGAGGTGGGTGACAGCTGGAGAGGCAAAGCATTTTCTCTCTTTTTGATGATTCTTCCCTTTGAGGCTGTAGAATAATTATGATCTGAGTAGAAGTTGATAGCAAGACTTGGTGCTGAAAGTCTCTGTCACAGAAGTGCTGAGGATGTGGTCAATAAACCTGTGGGTAATTCCTTCTGCAACTGAAAATGTTCCTAAAAGCACAATAAATTCTGCAGATATTGTTTCCTGACTTACAGCTGATGAAAGCAGTGGCTTATTGTAGCATGATTCAAAATAATATCTTGTTTATAAATTATGACTGATTTACATGCAGTGCATTAAACACATTTGCACTCAATTCTGCTATGCCAGGCAGTCTTGTGTTGTTGTGTGCACATTAAAATAAGAAAGCTGGTTTGGGTTGGTGTTTGAATAGTAGTTAACTTATTTTTCCCCATTTGTTTTTGCAGAATTTTGATAGCAGTGATTTCCATTTGCTACTTCAGGAGTCCCTGAAGGCCAAGGACCTACTCACAAGCATCAAACAGACTTTTCAAAGAAGACTTGGTGGCTCAGTTAGTAGTAAAACAGCAGATGTATCCTTTTATTTTCAGATATATATTGAATAATCCGGGCAAGAAATTTTTAGTGTTCACAATATGAAAAAAAAAATTATGATTAATCAGGTATTTTCAAAGTGTTGCTTGTTGAAATCAGAGCACTGTAGTTTTAATTTTGCCCACCAATATTTCATGCTGGATACTTTGAACTGAGCATAAAAAAAAAAGATGCTAAAACTTGCAAGAGCTTTTCTTAAAATCCATTTCAGGTTTCCACAGGGTTTGCAAATACAGCACCTTGCAGCTTCTTCCCAAAGCCTCCAAAGCTCAAAGGACCATTAGTTATTCAAACACCAAGTGTCCTGGCCAAAACCTCAACAGACTGGTTAAAGACATATGGATTGAAAGGTAGCACAGAAAGAAAAACTTACTGGGTATGAAATATGAATCAAAATCAGAGTATATCTTTTATATAAAATACTTGTTTCTTCCTATAGCTAAGAAGTTAAACCTTTATCAGGTTCTGGCTCCCAATGCTTTCTCTCCTGTGGAAGAGTTTATACCTATTCTTAAAAAAAGGGTATCATCAACTCTACATGAGGTAAGTGATGAGGAACGTTTTTTTCCTGTGTTTGTTTCTTTCTAGTGCTGCGTGTTTCCAGTTAAAATCAGTACTTTATAAGTTAGTGAAATTCTACAGGCTTTAAAAGAAATTTGAGTCATAGATTCAAATCAAATACTCATACCATTCTTAAGAATGATTCAGGGAGAAATTCTGTGTTAGTGTAGCTTATACTGGCTTCTGTAAACAGCTGACATTATTATTTATCCTTCTAGAAAGTCATGATGCAGTTTGAATGGTATGATGGAACTGTGAAAAATATCCATGTTGACCTGCCAGTATTGTACAACTACCAGGTGAGTTGTCTGTCTCAGGGCTGGATTACCATCTAATTATTCCACATTAAGTGTCCTTTTCTGGCTTGATATGCCCTCATGTAATGCCTGCATATACTTGCAAAGGTCATTTTCTGTAGAGTTTAGACAAATTACCCTAATGTCTTTAATTTGATACTGTGTTAAAGAATTATATGTGTTTGAAAATACTGTGTTTATTTTAAATGATGTGTTTTGTTATGAACACTGCCTAAAAATGCTATTGAAGAAATGGTAAACTTGCAAAAACTGGTTTTTTTAAGCTTTTTCTTTTCTTTTGGTAATATACCTGACCACTATTTTTGGGACGTGCTAACAAGGGGAAAAGTGAAGAGGAGAGTTTAGACCTTTAGACTCTTTGTTGCTTTTTTATTTATCACTCTATGTTTGTCTCATGGACTCTGTTATCTTTACTAAGAATAAAATGCTGCTGTCAAAATGAACGAAAATCATTATTTTTTTTCTTTACTATGCTGTCATGTTACTTCTGTATTAAGCATTTCATGATAAAAGACTTGAACTTTTTAACATAAATTTTCTGTGTTTTATCCACAGAAACTCCTTACTAAAATGGTAAATATCTATGAGAAACGAATTGACTGGCTCTGCATTGCTAGCAGAAGAATATGGGGAAGTGTTTGTGAAAGGAGGTATTGTATTTGACAGCCCTTTTTTGGGAGGCTTGAAGTCTTCATCTCATTCTGTGTTTGAGGATGGTGCTTATTTAGTGTTTCTGAGGCCTTTCCCAACCTCAGTCGCCCAGTTGCTCTTTTTTTACTAAAATCTCACCTCATGTTTTGCAGAATTTTTTTAAGTATAAATTCAGTGTTTATACATTTTGATACACAGGTAGAAGATACTTTTTCCCTGGCAAGTTGGAGTGCAGTGAAGATAAAAATACATAATGAAACAAGATTTTTTTTCTTTTCTTATCCAGGGTGGTTATACTTGTTGATATATCAGTGACCAACTCGATGTACATCACCCATATCCAACATTCTCTGCGACTTTTACTTGAGGAACAAATGTCAAATAAGGATTACTTCAATATTATAGCGTGAGTAACTGCTGAAGATTCTTTTAAAATAATTGTAATGCATTGCCATGAATGAGGTCTGATGAGAGATTTTAGTTACTAATGGATGTATTTTAGATTTTTAATTGTATTTAATGTTTTTTAGTGAAGTAACTGCAAGATACACTGATTTTTCCTTATTGGGTGAGTGCATGGATTAGATGAACAGAGATCAGATTAGTAATTAAAAATCATTGGTTTGGGTGTGGCTCGTTGGAACTGATTGCATCATCTCTGCGATCCAATACTCATCCTGCTATATTGTTCATAACAGTATTAATATCCCAAGTTAGATTTTTCTTTTGCAGTGAATTTATTCTTTCTTTTTGCTTGCTCTAAACCATAGTTTGCAAATTAATTGTTGTTATCTTTCCATGAAAGATTTGGGAGTGACATTGTACCTTGGCAGCAGGAACTGCTTCCTTCCCATCCAGAAAACTTAGAAAAGGCTTGGAGGTAGGATCAAATAATTATGCCATGTGTGTGAGTTCAGTGGGAACAAAGAACAATGTGAACAACTAAAAATATTTATTCATTTATCATATTACAAAAATAGGTTGCCATGTTCTGCACTGATTGTTCACGATGGGTTGTTGTGAAGGCACCATTATAAAGTTTAATATGTCTTAATGACTCTGTATTTCATATATATAGACAATATATGTGTACACAGGCACAGAAATGGCTGTGTAAGAAGTGCACAGGTTACATGAAGACTTGAAGACTGCTTCAACTACAGCTGAGATGTGATAGCTGAACTGTGTTTCTTCCCCACATACTTTGGAAATAAATCCCAGGTTTATTTTTGTGGAGTCAGACCTGCAGTGTTTTCATTATATTTCTGGTTTCATTTTTATTCCTGTAAGTTCTACTATGCTAACATTTTTCCATATCAGATTGAGAGAGAATTGTTTCCTTTTTATGCTCTGTATCTTACCTTAAAAACTGCTTTTCTATGGCGGCAGTACATAAAATAGAACAAGCAATTTGGGCCATTTTATAATCTGGTTTTGCACTCTGTCATTCTCAAAAATTCTTATTTAAGATTCTTAGTTCTCTTTATCGCTTTAAGGAGAAACAAAAGCTTTTGTTTCTTCATTCTTTGAACTATAAACATCATTTTTAGATGGGTGTTGAGCTTGCAGTGCAAGGGCAGTAGAAATTTCATGAGTGCACTCAGGAGAGCTGTGGAAGTTGACTTCAAAGACAAAGAGAAACACAAATCACAAGGACTTTACCTGCTGACTACTGGAATACCTGATCAGGAAACAGTAAGTATCATCATAGGCAACTCTTCTGTAAGTTCCTGTCAGAATTAGTCTCAACTTTGTTTTTGTTTCTCTCTCTTTTTCCCCCTTTTTTCCTTTTCCTCTTGGCTAGTTATCACAGTTCATTGGCAGAATACTCCTCCTTTACATCCCTAAGGCAGCCCAACTGTCAGGATCTCAAACTTCCATTTCTGCAATTGCTATTCATGTGTTGGAGGTAGCAATTATTAATAATGTGTGACTCATGGAAAATCCAAAACTTGCTTTTAGGATTCCTGCCCCCCTCCAGCTCTGGTCATCATTTCACTGGACATTTCTGAGTTTGAACAACTCTGATTTTTTTATATTATACCATTTCCTCATAACTCTATGAACAAAACCACAAATAATTGTCCAGTGAAACTCCACAGTACATTGTGTAGAGACAGCTCCTGTTTTTAACCACAGTAATCCCTTGCTTGGTCACATGTTCATAGTACATGTGCTCTAGGGCTGTTAAACCACATTCACAGCCCAGAGTTCCTGACCATGAGTGTACAGTGAGATGTCTCTTCTCTGGAAATTCTGGGCAAACCTAAGAAATCATCAGATTGGAAGGATTTGTATATAATTTATAAGTGTCAGGAACCAGTGGAGTAGACAGAAGCTTCTCTGAGGTAGAGGATCACCACTGATGGTTTTTTTTTCTCTGTCTCACAGCACACCATCAGTGCTTACGTGGCTGAGGTTTGCAGAGGTTTTGATTTACAGCTTCACGTCTGTCTGTTCAGCGTCACGGAGGACCTTGGCTGCAGTGGGGTTATCCCAGCCCGCTATGCCGACCCTACAGAAACTGCCAGTGCTTTTAAACAAATAGTACAGGCAGCCAGTGGCAGATTTCACTGGTTTGGAGAAGCAGGTATGTGAGCAGGGAGGTCAGCACATTTTCATTAATGAAATAATATGCATTAATCAGGTAGTTTGCTTTTTTTTTTAGGACATGCTTATGCTGTGCTAGCACTGAGATATAAACTCAAGTTGTAGTTTTATTGAGACTTTCAGTTGCACTGCAGAATATTATAATGCAGCCTTAACACAGGAATTTGGGTTTTTTTCTATTTGAATTTACCATTTTCTGTTAGATTTTTTAAAAATGAGCATTTAAAATATAGTAATATATATTAGTATATATATTATATATCAAATATACTAACATGGTAGGTTCAGATAGGCTTGCAGGAAACAGAGGTTTTTTGATTCTTCTCACTGATATTTGGCATATCTACGAATTGTTGTACATTTACAAAAATATGTGTTCTATACACTCTAAAAAACCCTAATTAGTGTCTGTTTGATTATCAGGTATTTTTGAAAGTGATGATATTACCTGTATTGTGTCAGAAATGGAAAAAGCAAAAAACTACTCCCAAAAGGTATGAATTATATGTAACTTTTTAAATTATGTGTTTCTTCCTAAAAAAAATTCAGCAGAAAGCACAGCACAAAGGGATGTTAAGTATTAAGTTAGGAGTGTTAAGCATTATGAGATTGCTCAGTTCAATATGAACTTTATTTACTATTACAGTAATAAATGCAAAATACCTGTCTTTGAAATTTCATTTACTTAAATTTCAGGTATGTGAATTCCTAAACAATGTGAACTTCCATTTCAGTGTGCGTTCCTGGTGGAATCCTTAAAGCAACGTTCAGTAAATCAGTCTGTTAATCCATTTACACCCGAAGGAGGTTCAAATGCACCTACAAAGAAGGAGAAAAGGAGGCCACAGAAGTTGCCATCTCCTAAACCCACAGCTCCCAGCCCAGCTAGAATGGTTTGAAACAGTCCCATTGTTAATGGGCTTGGGGTTAATTAGAGATCCTACCCAGCTGTTGGATGCTGCTCTTTGTGACAGAAGTGCTCAGCTGAATATTTGAGGGAATTAAAACAGCACTGTGATAGTACTCTGAATTTACATTTGCATTCAAAATGCTACCTATACCAAAAAGTACATCTTACTGACTCCTGCTAAGGAATGAATTGTAATGGAACCACAGTGTAGTGTCTAAATAATCCCTCCTCTGACCTTAAAAGCTTAATGGTTAATGAAAATATGGGCAAAGCAGAAATGTGCTTTACTAAATTACATCTGTTTTGCAAGTCCTTATGGAAGGTACTGAATTTTATGGTGTTCTGCTCATTTACAGATGAGCTGCAGCTCAGTAGCATGTCCAGCACAAAACAAGAGCAGGATTCAGGATTTGTTTCCTGCCCACTGTGCTTATTTCCATGGAGTTACACTGCTGAGTCCTTTGGGATTTTGCTGCTGTTTTCTGTGTTGTTTTTGACTGTGCACACATCTGGTTTGAGTGGGTGTGCAAATCTGTAATACAGAAAGGGCCAGTGCCAGTGTTTACCATTTTGGTGTATAAATGAATAGATACAGAGCTTTCTTGTTGCAGAGGATGTATTTAACCTTTCACCTGGAACTTTCAGCTCTCATGGGAACAGCATTGTAGGTGTGGGAATGCAGGGAATGGGAATGTAGGTGGGAGAATGTTGCAAAGACTTTGTAGGTGAGCTCACACAGGCCTTCCAGGCTGTTTTAGCAAAAGTGGCATATTCTCAACACCTCTTCACAAATGCAGGGGAAAAGTAATTACTCAGAGATGACTACACAGCATAGTTTTGCAGGGATTAAACTTGCAGAAAACTGGTACAGGGTTGTCTGTAGATGTTTGGGGATATTTATAGTAGTGCTGTATGTTAAATGAGATGTCACTTGAAGGTTCAGTGTCACAGCAAAAGTCTTATCCTCCAGAAGGGTTACACAAGTGCTGTGTTGTTTAGCAGAGCCCCTGCAGGGATGAGCCATACACCTAAAGCAGGAATTACTGGGGTCAGCACTGGATTGCCAATGTTCAGTAAAATGCTGAGGGAGATACTCTATGCTGTATTCTATAAAACAACACCTTTACCATACTAGACTGCTCCTTCAAGTGGCAAAGGTGGTCCCAACCCCTCTGCCTGTAGATGTTGGTC
Organism: Platyrinchus mystaceus; assembly: GCA_035041135.1. Taxonomy (NCBI): domain Eukaryota; kingdom Metazoa; phylum Chordata; class Aves; order Passeriformes; family Tyrannidae; genus Platyrinchus; species Platyrinchus mystaceus. The sequence goes on from JAWWLV010000035.1 coordinate 9,187,263, forward strand.
TCCAGTTTTACGGCAGCAGATGATATTGGCAAGATAATTAAAACAGAGCATTTAGAGTTACTTCACCCAGCAAGAAACTATAAATTAACACATTGTCATGACAGTCTGCTGACTTGTCAGAAAAGCCAGATAAAGCAGGAATTAGAGAACAGTGAAGGGTAGTTCTAGCTTTGAATAATGCAGTTGTGATCCAACTGAAGCACTTTTTACAATTATTTTTTTCATGTGCTTATAGGACGTTAAAGACAACCATGGTGCGGGGAGAAATACTCCTGTAAGAGTCCTGGCATGGCGTCCTCCCAGTGCCAAAGCAGAAATTCCACCAGGTCTGGATGGATTAGGGGCTCTTTCTCTTCAGTTTCTTTGGGGTTTTGCTTAAAAGACAGTATTCAGATTAGAGATTTTATTTAAGCTTCTAGAAACACCTGAAGTTTTAATGATAGAAAACATTGTGGTTGTTTTGTATAGCGATTTTCAGCTCATATGATTGAATACCCATCCTGTATCAGGAAGTGTCTGATGTGTGTGGTGGAAAGTAGAACCCAGCTTCATCCACACCTGAAACCAGAAGGCTCAGCAATTCAGAGATTTATTATGTTATTAGTTCAATATATACATTTCCACTAATACTGTTTGATCATGTTGTCATTAATACACTGTTTCACTTGTTTTATTTATGATCTGGTAATGAAGGAAGATTACAACACAAGTGTCATGTTATCTGAAGTGCTGACTCTTCCAACTGCTCCTGGTATATGAAAAACTCAGTTGATTCCAGTTACTGTTGGTCCTTTAAAGTCCAATTCATTTCTCCTCCATTTGTTTGTAATTTTCCTGTGTTTTTTTCTTTGCATCTTTGCTAATATTTGCAAACATTTTTTTTTTACATTAAATTTAAGTCTTCAAATCTACTGATTTATTGAAATCAGATTGTTGGTATGTAGAAGTGTTTACAAATCTGGATTCATATTTGCATATGAGGTGCTCTGTACAAAGTTAATTGGTTTTTCCAACAAATACTGTGCTTATTCAAAGTCCTAATATTTTCTAATTAACTCCTGTGACATTCTTCCCAATGGTAATTTATGCAATTGTACAAGTTTTAGTTCCATATCTATGAAAGCCACATATAAGTGGTTCTGTAATAGGATTTTTCTTAACCAGTGTCTAAGAAAATGAAGTATTTATGAGTGTAGTAATAGGAATATATGAAGTGAAGAACAGGGTTGCATGTAAGAGTTTTATCTAGCTGAAATAAGTTAACTTTTTTATTATTTCTTGTTTATTTATAGCACAAACACTAAAAGAATGGCCTCAGACTGAGAATAAAAGAAAGGATAAACCAAGGAAGCAGCCAGAGCTTTCTCTATCTGTATTTTACACTGATAAAGGAAGAAATGTGGGTATGTTTTACCAGGATAGGATGAGTGAAGGCCTTTTCTTATCAGCATTTTGATTATAAAACTGTCAGGTTGTTAAGTCACTGATAACCAATGTGCTTTAAACAGTGAGTGGAAGTGAGTTTATAGGGGTAAAGATTTTTTGGTCTGAGTGGGGGTGGGTGGCTTTGCCTTTTTTCCTTTTTATTTTCTCTAAAGTCCTTTGGGATCTTCTGGTCAAAGGTGCTCTAAGTTAAAATGCTGTCATCATGTTTTAGATGATTATAGAAGATTTGGTTTGGAATAAGTGATTTTTTGGATACTTTGATATATAGAAACTGTACGATTTTGTATGAAATGTTAGTCTGTGGGTTTGGGGGTTTGGTTTAGTGGGGTTTTTGGTCTGGTTGGGCTTTTTTAATCAATGGTCATATGTGATTCGAAAGGGTTATGTTTTAACCTCATCATCATCATCATCATCATGGCTAGGCTTCGCGAACGAAGATTTGGGAAGGGCTCTACCCACGCTTGCTACAGG
>JAWWLV010000035.1:9206920-9223093 GCA_035041135.1 Platyrinchus mystaceus
CATTATAATTTCATTTTAGATGCATTTTATCTTTCATTTTTCAACTGAACAAGACAAGCAAAATGAGAACTGCCAGAGATCCCTCTCAGAGAGACAGAGAACTGTAACACATCACAGAAAGGCCTCAGCTGTTCCACATCTGGCAATTGTAACAATCATGTTGTGAATGTGACTTTGTTCCATGAATCAAATCTTGTGCAAACTCTATTTCCAGCTTCAAAAGAAAGATCAGATTGAATCCATAAATGTTGGAGGCACAAAAATAATAATTGATGGTAGGTACCTCGCTTTTCTTTCTTTGCATCTGATTCAAACCTATGTATATTGTAAATACCAAAGCTACTTTCTCCTTGTTTTTCCCTCAAAAACCAAATAGCCAAAAAAAACAATCAAAAAGCAAAATGGCAAAACCAGTTTTTATTTAGACCAGTTTTCATGCTGCCTGTGTGTTATTACTGAAAAAAAAGCAAAAATGGAATAGTATGCAAGTAAAATTCTACATGAGTTAGAGGGAAGAGGTTCCCAAATATTCCTTTTTTCCTACCCCAACCTCCAGACTCACAGAAACATGTCATGACAAATTTCCATTGGCTCCCAGCAAAGCAAGAGGCTGGGAGAAGCATGAACATGTTCATCTTCATTTTAATAATAGATGTTAGTATTGTGTTTTGTTCCAAATATTTACAACACAATAATTTTATTCATTTTTTTCAAAAGAAGCCAATGACCCAGCTGGACAGACAGCTCTGCAGATTCTAAAAGTTCCTGACTTTGAATATTAATTCACTTAAACTTCAGAAATATTGTTAAATGAAGAGGAAATTTATGTTATTCAAGTTTGCAATGACATATATGCAGCAGAATTTAGCTATAATAACACACGACTGGAATCCATAATTAAGGCTTTGTTTTGTAAATAACATTAATTTCATTTGCATTTAAAGCACTGCTGATTATACACTGGCAGTGCTACACCACAACAAATGCTCTTACTCATCTCCTTTTTATTTCATTTGTAAAGTGAACATGTTTTAAGAAATGTTTCTGAAGGAGGAATTTTTCCCCCCCCAAGATTCCTCCATCCAGTTGGTGACTGCAGTCCAGTGGTGATATGATTAGTTACCCAATCATAAAATATCTGGTGACCACCACATGTAATATTTGCATAGCAGATATTTGGGATGAAAAATTCCAGCTGAATGAAAGACAAGGCTATATTAAATGATAAGTTTAATTTAGTTGAAATTAAAATATTGCTTTTTTTGGTGTAAGCATAATGTTTACTTTCAAAAAGAGAAGCTGCCAGTTCATGTGTCATTTCTCACTATTTTTGTTTTAAAATAATTTCTTCTGTCTATCATTGTAGTCTGCAAACAAAGAAATATCCCCAGACTGATATACACCAGTACAGTGAATGTGGTGTTTGGAGGGAATCCTATTGAAGAAGGAGATGAAGAAACTGTTCCATATTTTCCACTGGAAAAGGTCTGTTGTTCATTTGATGGTGTGGATTTACTGTGCTTGAAAGGGCAGACTGTGTGAAGGCTGCTCTGAGGGCAGAAGCTGTTTTACTGTAGATCACATCAAATTCCGTGAAATTATTTTTCATTAATGTAAGTTGAGCCATGATCAATGAAGAAATAATCAAATCATAATGGCTTCTGCAATTTTCCATGGTATATTTTCCAATATAAAGTCTGGCAATACAGAATTCAACAGATAACTAGTCTTGTGTGGACAGGTAATCACTAAACCAGCATGTGCCAACTGTGTCCAGAGTCCTATTGTTTAAATACACTTGGGTGCAATTTTTAAAGTTCACACTGAGAGATACTATTGGGGAGAAAATTATTCATAACTTCCCAAATTACTTCAATAAGAAATGGAAATGTTTTTTTGGAAAGTCTGATTTTTTATTTCATATTTAACTTACTGTTTTTAAAAAAACATTTTTCAATTCAAAAAAGGATAATTTGAAAAAATATCTGTCCCACCAGAACATTTGGTTTGGGAGTAATGTTTTCAGTACATCCAGCACAAAAAGTGATTTAAGTAAATACTATTGTTCTTAAATTCACTCTGAAGCTAAATTTGTGCCACTAAAATATAAGTCTGATAAGTTTTTCATCATAAACAAAGTATATATTTGCTAAATCTTGTTATTGCTAGTTGTGTTTTGCTCAGCTGATATCTAGGAGCTGACTAGATTGAAATGTTATCAGTCAAAAACAGTAAGTTTGCCTTTACAGGTGCAACAATGTGATTTAAATGATTGTATTCTGCCTTTCTTTATAGCAATTTAATCATTATTCTAGAACCAAGGCAATTGCAGACCAAATGGTTCTTGCTGCTAATGGAACTTTACTCAAAGGTACATATAAAGCATTTGGGCTTTTCCTATCACTAGTAGTGCTAATGGGTATTGCTTTCTTGTTTATCAATAAATAGAGGACTTTAACTGAAGTGAGGATTTATTTTGTAGCAGGTATCTGGCAGGAATAGCAGCAGTTTCTTTAACAGATTGGCAATATCAGGTCACTTCTAAAGTCACACCTGCAGGAATAGTTGTGGCTAAAAATCTATCTGTACATGGCAAGGGAAATTTTTAGATACATATTTTGCTATTGCTACTGATTTCTCTTAACTGCAAAGTTGGCAAACATAAATTAGGTGGGGATTCAATTTTAGCATCCTTGATTAACTCCTGAGCAAATGCTCACGAAGTAACCCCTGTTACTCTTGGCCAGATAAAAGGTGTCATTGTGCCTGTTCTCAGGGGTCAGAGGGATCTGCTGAGTGATTCACATGGCAGACTTATTCATTTTGATTTAAAATGTTCAAACTCATTGAAAGCCTCTGTTTAAGAGACCTCTTCTATTCCTTTGTGGTGCCCCTGAGCTGCAAGCAGGCCAGGTGTCTGGATACAGCAAACAGAGTGATCTGCTCCCAGTGTTGTGTGTGTCTGCAGGGATGGACAAACACAAGTTGTAAACTTATCTCTCTAATAAATAGCAAAAGCCAAACAACCAGGAGGAAAGCTTGATTTGCCCTTTTCCTACTCAAACTCTTCTGTGGGATTTGGCTTTTCAGGCTGCCAAGTTCAGGCCTTTCACAGCTACTGAATTCAATTTTATAGGGAAATGAAATCAAACTCCCAGGAAGCCGAATCACACAGAATGGTCAGACTGAGCCTTTATTTTGACAGTATAAAATTCAGACTATATATAGTCAGCCATATGTTGATCTCCAAGCTGTCTGAAGGTCCCCTGTTGTTCTCTCTCCCAGGAGGGGACAAGCTCCACACGTGTGTGCTTCGCCCCCCGGGCATCTACGGACCCGAAGAGCAGCGGCACCTGCCACGAGTAGCCGTATGTGTTTTGTACTCAGCTCTGGAGGACACCACAAGTAGTTGTAAGGGCATAACACAAGTGGAAGTACCTTGATTGCAGTTCTTAACCATTGCTCCAGGAAGGCTGTTGTGAAAGCTGGGTGACAGGTGATGTGATGCAGGGTATAAATCGAGCACTGCAGGCACGGCCAGGATCAAGTTGCAGTGAAAATTAAAAAATGCAAGGCTGAAATGCCACGGTAGAAGAACTAGGTTTGCATTCCTGATCATTTAATGGAAAAATTGACTTCTAAATATGCACTTGAGTTTCTGCTAAACACTTTAATGTCACCATATTTTGCCACTGCCTATCAGTGCAACAGTCTTTGATTCGTGAAACCACCAACTAGTTTTTTTTATTTCCTGTGACACATTTCTTGTGGTGTAATTGTACACAAATACAGCAAATTCCAAGTATTTGGGCCGAGATAAAATGAATGTTATACTGCATAATAAAGGAATAACAGAGTTATCACATGTGTTCTGATTCTACAGATAAACATCCAGCGGAGACTTTTTAACTTCAAGTTTGGGAATCACGAAGTTCAGATGAACTGGGTTCACATAGGAAATCTGGTACAAGCTCACTTACTGGCTGCTGAGGCTCTCACCTCTGAGAAGGGTTATGTGGCTGTAAGTAAACAATATAATCACTGTGTCCCAGTAGCTTTAGCTCTCAAATAGGTTTAGGTTTTGATATTTTGAGATCAAAGAGTCTCCAAAAAGTCATATTCTGAAAAATGGTGTGTGGCTCCAGAAACACACGGACAGTGCAAAAGCAAATACATTTGGCTCATGGTTTTTTTCTGGTTTGAAAATATATAATTTCTTGGTTTATTGGAGGAAACAGTACTTTTAACTACCTTAATATATTCACCATCATACAAATCTATATATCCTTTTTCTCTTGAAAATAGATTCTGATTCTAGATGCATAAAATTTAGAGCAACCATTCTGAGGCATTCCAGTTTAATTTTCAAGGCTGAAAATTTCAAAAAAAAAAAAAGATGTGCAAAATTAATGAACGATTTTAAAAGGTTTTTTCTTTTTCTTCTACTGGTCATAACTGCACCAGCAATCTGAGGACTGTGAAACAAATCAGAACTGACTCACAAAACCAAGACACGGGTAGGTAGGAGAGAGAAAGGAATGCCATCCTATGTACAGTGCTTTTCTAACTGTTCTTCTCTGCTTCTTTAACAGAGTGGTCAGGCATATTACATCCACGATGGTGAAAATGTGATTTTCTCTGAGTGGATCGTGCCCTTGGTACGTGTGGCGCTCGTTCAGCTCAGAGGCACCTCACAGGCTCTGGTCCTGCTGCTGGCTCAAAGCCATACAAACTACATGAAGTTCAGGGCACATTGATTACTGAATGACTTAACATTAAATTAACTCCTGCCATGGGGGTCTGGCAGGTCTCTCAAAGCCAGTGCTGATTTCTGTCCTGCCATCAGCTGCAGCACAGAAGGGAAGCCCCTTCAGAACCTTATCTCAGAAGCTGAAAAGAGGCAACATTATATTTTCATAAACATCAGGCTGGGATTTCAGGAGCATGCCAAAGTTTTAATCCTGCAATGCCAACACAGAGAATTCCCCTGGGAAAATTATTGCAGTAGAACAATGGGCCTGTATTTAACTGTAGGGAAGGATTCCAGTCTGGGTCACTTGCCCCTTGGAAAACCTTGTTCCCCCTTTACTATCCAACTGCAGTTGAAGGGTGGGAGGTGGGCACCAAAGAATGAGTAGTGGGTTTCAATTGCATTTTTTACTACCAGTATTGACAGGAAGACTAGCTGGAAAAAATTTTAGATACATGTTTTATCAACATTCCTTTTTTTTTTTCCTTTCCTTTTTCATGCTTTATGACACACTCAATTTGGTACAAGCTCTGTATTATTCTTTCCTTTTATACCCTTTCTAGTTTGAAAAATTAGGCTACAGGAAACCCTGGATACATATTCCTGTTCTCCTGGTTCATATAGCAGGTAAAAGAAATAAAATACATTCTTAATTAGTGTGGGCTGGGTTGGGTGCTTTTTTTATTCCTAGAAAGCTCCATAGTGGTTTTATGAAATTATGGGACCCAAACTGTAGGAATTATGTGACTTAACATTATTCTAATAAATAGTAATCACTTGTGCCATTGGCACTAATTACCAGATAAATTTTAAAGGCTATTCATAAACTGAGTCCATCATGTACTTTATAATTAAACTCTGCCTTCTACCACCCTAATTGCATCCTCTGATATCAGTAGGAATTGCAGGATGTGCAATGTCAGCATTGTCTATGTTGTTTTCCAGCTGTCTGTCTCATTAAGTAATTTTCTGTTTCACAGCCACTGTGATGGAATATCTGCACCTGATACTAAAGCCAGTTTTTAGCTTTACACCTTTCTTGACAAGGAATGAGGTAAATATATAAAAAAAGAGAATGTTTATGTATTTCTGACCAAAACTCTCATGAAGTCCATGGTACACCCTTTGGATGCAGACAGGATTCTCTGCAGTAGAGTTCTGTTTTCTGTTCTGTTTCCATTGTAACATCATTGTTGATATATTTTCATCCAAGTTCTAGAAAATCTGATATTAAAGTCACTTCCACAAGTGTCCTTTTGGGTTTCAGGTGTGGAACGTTACTGTCACTCACACCTTCCGAATAGACAAGGCACGGAATCAACTTGGTTACAAACCAAAGAAATTCTCATTCGCTGATTCTGTGGATCATTATCTCAAAACAAGACCTACTTGCCAAGAAGATCACACATTCCTTAAAATGGTGTTTGTTTTTGGCATTATGTTAAGTTTGGTCATTCTTTCTTTCTTCTAAAATCAAATAACTCCCCACCTGTTCCAGAAAGCCTCGTTTTGTTTCTGCGTATTAATGATCTGGTCATGGTACATTCCTCAGCCACTGCGGACTTTGTTATTGTTATAACTAGGATGACACCTCTCTGACCTCATTAGGAAAGAAAGAAAGAAACAAACAAAAAACAATCACAAAAGTGAAAATATGGGACACATCAGGAAATGTTCCCCAGGAACAAATCAAAGGAGTTCACCACTAACAGGTGCAGGAACAGTGTTAATGGATCTTCATTAATTCGTTGCTTCATGCTGAGAGGGATTTTCTAAAAATGATAAGTCAGGAGGCTGAGAAGTTGGAAGAAGAGGAACCATCGTAGGACTGCAGTGCTGCCACAAGTCCAGCAGCTCCAGTGAAGAAAAGAGTGACTAAACAACTCCTCTGATGAAGCTGCTGCTACAGCTACTGTCTGTAAGTCTGAGGAATTATGGAGACTTGGGAAATAGGACAAAAATATGGAAAGTAAATATTTATAAATAACAGGTGGTAAGAGGACTGAAAATCATATTTATGTAAAAAAATTTTGTTGTTCAAAAGCTTTGTAAAAATGTAATAAATTATGTGTGTTTGTAAATCAAATAATGTACATTCAGAGCAATAATAAATAATAACTGAAACAAATACTGTTTTTAGAGAGCTTCTGGGAAGGGAGAGGAAGGACACTTAAGATCTTGGAGTTCAGCAAGGTGTTACTGCTCAAGTCACGTTATCCACAACCCTGTACCAGCGCTGGCACATGCTGGGCCTTCAGGGAATTGCCATTTGAGGGTGAGCAGGCAAACCAAGCACCAAGACATGACGGAGAATCCAACCTCTCTCTTTTTTCCCCTTCTTAAGACTTACATTTGTTGCTTCTTGGGTGGATTGTCCTACCTGAGGTACATGTGCTGGCTCTTGTTTGAGTTACTGCTGCTGTAACAATACTGCAGTGTGTCTTTAAATGATTAAAATTTAATATGAATGTTCAGACAGCACAGGTGTAACAGAAGAGGTAAACATGTTCAAAGCTTAATTTTTGCCTGGAATGAGTAACTCTCAAATTCTACAGCTCCTGACACATTTCCCATCCTCGCAGGCTCAAATGACCACAGGGACCCACGGCCAGCTCAGGTGGTCAGGGCCCTTAGTCAGTGCCTATTTGTTTATGATTATACCCTCCTCCTTGGGAATTCCTGCTGTTTCACAGGTGCCTTTGATGGTCTGCACCTCTCTGAGCCATGTCCGGCCGCCAACTGTCCAACCAGTAAGTAGGAGGTGTTCTTTTTTTTCCTCAACAACCCGTTCAACAGGTGTCTCAGTGTGGACGGAGCCCTCGGTACCAGCAGGATGCGTGTGAAGACACTCGGAGGTAAGAGCCACCCCAGGGTGCTGTGGGATGAGCGGAATCCCAGGGGTGCAGTGGGATGAGCAGAATCCCAGGGAGGCTGTGGGATCCCAAAGGTGCTGCCAGCTGAACGGGACCCAGGGGTGCGATGGGACCCCAGTTGCCCTTTGGGAGCCCGGGGGATGCGGCGGTTGCCAGAGATGCTGCGGGATGAGAGGGACCTTGAGGAGCCCGGGGGCGGTCGGGCCGTGGGTCGGGACCCCCGGGGGTCGCTGCGGGCGGTGCGTGGGGCCGGCGGGGGTGATCCCGGGTGGACACCAGCCGGGAGCGGCGGGGGCTCCCCCGGCACCGACGAGCGGCCCCCGGGGCGGCAACGGCCCCAACGGCCACGGCCCGAGGCCGCGCTGAGGGCTCCGGGCCGCGCTGAGGGCTCCGGGCCGCGCTGAGGGCTCGGGGCCGCCGACCCTCGGAGCACCAGTGCCTGCGCTGCGGCCCCGGGCCATTTGCAAGTGAGATGCAGAGAGTCCCGGCGGGGCTCGGGTGGCTTTGAATGTTTAATCGCGGCCAGGGCAGGGATGTTGTGTGACCGGGGGGAGTCGGCAGCCACAGCCTCTGAAATGCCCCCGCTGGCAGTGGTGAACCCATAGATGGGCAAGAACCTCCATGCTCGGGAAATAAGTGAATCACTGTTACTTTTTCTTAGTGCACTCACTGGCCCTTTCTTTCAGAGCAGCTATTTTATTTGAGTTCCCCTCGAAAGCGAGGGATTTGATAGCCTTGTTCTCTGATACACCTTCTAAAGTTATAAAGTAAGGATCAGGCATTCCTCTTCCCTCCTGAAACCCTCATCTCTCTCAACTCCATCGCTGTCAGTGGTAATGACACGGTGTATTCTTAATTTATGCTCAGCTGCTGCTACTTAGAAAGGAGCTGGAAATACCACTTCCCTCGGATGTGTCTTTATGATAAACTGGGGTCGAGTGAAAGAAACATTGAAGGTTTCCTTTGCTCTAGGGGACGATGTATTTGGCTGCTGTTCTGCCTGGCCCTGCTTGCTTGGTTTTAAACAGAGAAACTTAAATGTAATTTGTTCATCTTTTAGAGTTTTTCTGACAGTTCAAGAGTTCAAAATCAGTTATGACCCCTATAGCACATCTGGTCCCTACAGCCATCTTTGAGTTGTGATGCAGACCGGGATGAACTAAACTCAGCCCAGACTATTTCACATAGCCAGTGATTTCTCTTCTGCTAATAAAAAAATAGGGTCTGGACTGTTATTCTAATTTTGACCCATTTGCAGAAAATATTTGAATTCATGTTCTCTGTGTTAGGCAAAATTTTTTTGTTTGTTTAGTTTTTCTTCTACTATTCTGGATGGCATTTCCAAATTAAGACTTAGCCCAAAACATGCAACCTTTGTTATTTATTTTCAGGATGCTATGTCTAATATAATCCACAGACATTTGAAATGTTTATAAAACTCCAAAGGGAACGGACATGCTGGAGCACTGAATAAAACCAGTATGAGAGCTGTGGTGACAGGAGGAGGCGGCTATTTCGGATATAAGCTGGGATGTGCTCTTTCCAGCAAAGGAGCTTCTGTTGTTCTCTATGACATGCACAAGCCTATTTGGGAAATTCCCAGTGGAGTGGCGTGTATCCAGGTATGATAAATTGTATTTTCCCAACAGTCAAAGTTAGTTCATTTGCCTTTTCCATGACGTGTTACTAGTTTTCAGAGAATCCAAATAGCTAACTGCAAATTATTTCAAATTCCAATAATCTTTTTGACTGTGTGAACATCCCACGGGAATTTTGGTGAAGGGATTTTAGTATATCTGAAATAAGGAAAGCAGTGAAACCCGTAATGTGGAGCACGGGGCAGTTCTGCTCCTGCCTCCTCAGGACCCTGCCCTCACCTGTGCCTTAGTTTAATCACCTGTAGAAAAAACACAGGATTATTATGAAGCTTAACAAATGTCTTTAAAGCCCTTTGGGTTCTATGGAAGACAGGTATGATTATCAGCAAGCACTCGGGTGGGCCCAGTTTTCAGGCCCAGGATGTACCATTCTAAATATGCATTACATATATATATATATATGTGGATTCCCTCTGTTCTAACCCACTGTATGACAAATGCTCACCTGCAGCTCTGATGTCAAGTCCAAATATGTGTTCTTGTGTATTACAGGCAGATCTCAGGAATTACCATGCCATACTTGCAGCCTGTGAAGGGGCTGACTGTGTGTTTCATGTAGCTTCATACGGAATGTCAGGAAAAGAGCAAGTGAGTCCAAACAGTTCTGGTTTTTGCTGTGTGACTGCCCACAATGAGAATGAGAGACTTGATGCTGTAGCACAGCATGGTAGATTTTATCTCTTCCCACTGCCCTGGTGTTTTGGTAGATTGCTCTGTGCAAACTGCAGTGCCCCCTGCAACCAGGCTGCTTGCAGAATGATTTCCTCCCCGTCAGAGGCTCCACCAGCACCCTCGGAGGGTGTTTGAGGTGGAAATGGCATTGAAGAGTTCTGAAACAGCACAAAGACAAAAGGAAAGCCAAGAGAGGCTGGTTCCCTCCAAACCCCTGATCCTTCCTAAACCTTCACAAGGAACTCCTAGGTATAAAGTCACTGGGAGGAATAAAAACTGAACTAAATTATAAATTATTTTATGTATCTAAATTATAATGACCACTGTATTTCAAGTCAAGGAAAAAGCTGTAAGGATGTCCTCTGAGTCACACTTGTTATGATTAGAGTTACAAACACACACACGCACCTTTCTCACCTTGTTTAATAAAAGGAACTTCAATAATTACCCTGTCAGCAGAGAACAGCTCACTCAGAGCTATTTGCCACTGAGTAATGCATAATAGCAATTGCTCTGGGCAGAGGCAACTCATCACTAAAGTGCTACTGAAACACAGATATTTAACATACTAATAACAGGAAATGTTTCTTGGAAGCACTGTGATTCTCTTTGTTTCAGGCAGACTAGTCTGCAAAAATACAAGAAAAATACAGGCATAGCTGAAAAATAATGATTTGACTACTTGAAGTCAGAAACAACAGTCCGAAAGACCTTTTTTTATAATCAAAGCACTAAATTAATTACCTTTATTTGAGGACATTGTAACATCCCCATATTGAATTTAGTATGTATTCAGAAATGCACAATTTCTTTTTTTTCCTAGTGGCAGAAAGAGCAGATTGAAAGTATAAACATTAATGGAACAAGATACATCATTGAGGGTAGGTATCTAACTGTGCCTTTGGGGTGTTGGTAGAGCACATCAAGTATCACATACCATTTGGAGAAAGCCAGCTGGTGGTTTTGGCACACACTATTTGTTACCAAATGCTTTACATTGTTGGCAGAAGATGAGAAAACATAACATTGCTTTTTGTGCTCCATCCTGTGACGGGGTGTGATGTGCCAGACCAGAATGTGCCAGAGAGTAAAGCACTTGGTTCCACATTGATGCCTTCCCTTTAAATATGCTTTGCATTTCAACCCACCAATCATAGAATGGAAGGATTTTCCCTTCTAAGGTTTGACAGTTTCTCAGAATAAGGTCATACAAAACCTTTTCTTTCCCCATGTTGTTTCATTTTCCATTAAGTACTTTACCTTGTACGTTCCTGCAGCCTGCATACAAAACAACATCTCTCGGCTGATCTACACCAGTACAGTGAACGTGGTGTTTGGAGGGCTCCCTATTGAAGATGGGGATGAGGAATCTGTGCCATATTTTCCCCTTGACAAGGTATTTTGGTTGTATCGTATTTTCAAGTTTCCTCTTTGTTTATATTCTTGTTTCTGGAAAAGCCTGGAGCTTTTATGACCTGATGCCAGGATCCAGGCACAAGAAAGGCCAGGCTGGATGAGAGTTTGAGCAACTTGATGTAGTGGAATGTGGTGATCTCTGAGGTCCCTTCCAACGAAAACCATTCTGTGATTCAATGAAAGAAGAAAGAAAACTACTTTTTGTAGATGCTATTCACAGCCTTGACACATCAATTTTATGGACATTGCAGTACATATTTCTTTGTTTCCTATTAAGGCCTTAATTTTGGCAAATAACTCATACAGTGTCCCATTAACATCAAGGAGATTCCACCTGGACATACGGATTGTGTTCTATGGCTTGATGGCTCTCTAGCTATTCATTATCTACATGATTTTTCTGTTTCTCCCTTACTGAAGATGACATATATTCAATGTAGAGCTGATCTGGGAAAGCAGCCTATTTTTATATGGTTTTATTGCATTTAATTAAAAAGGAGAAAGTACTTCTGGGTGCTTTGCCTACACAGTTGTTTACTGTGTCCCTCCTCTCTCCATCAAGTACTTCACGGTCTTTCAAGAAGTAACAATATTACAAATATTGTTATTTGTAATATTTACAATATTAACAATATTTCAAATATTTTCTCTGGGAAAGTGCCACTCGAAAGTGAACAGGATACTTCAGGGGTAATGTCTTCAAAACCTGGCTTTTGACTTTTCCATTACCTGAAGAAGAAATCCAGATTACAAAGTAGTGATCGATTACATTCCTGGCAGCATTCAAAGTATACATTTATTTATTGCTTCTCAGATGTGCTGAAATTAATTAACCAGATTTGCATAAAGAAAAATGCCTCCTTGCCTTAGTAATGTGCATGTGATTTACCCTAAACCTAATACCCCATGGTTTCTGTATTTTGAGGTATTTGTTGCCATTTGCTAAGTAAAAACTAATGGAGAAGAGATGTCCCTCTGCCCTGTCGTTCCAAGGACAGATAAAAACCTGTTTGCTTTTTCTCTGTAGCACGTTGATCATTATTCCAGAACCAAATCAATTGCAGAACAAATGGTACTGGCAGCTAATGGAACTCCACTAGCAGGTACTTTTGTCTGAGCATTAATTCATAGCAGAATTTACTCCTCCTCTTCTTGTTCCTCCCTAACATCCTGTGTCCTGTATCAATCCTTCCTGGACAAGATTGACCACCAATTACGAAATTAAGTTATCAACCCCCTCTCACAAAGTAAAGTATTTTCACTTAAAAATGACTTTTAATTGTTTTTAAGTTCCCACAATGTCCATAAAACGTTTTAGCATGGTAGCAATGAGCTACCATGTATGTTAATGTATGTTAATGGAAAATATTAAGACAGCTATAAATTAAACAAAACAAATTGTTTATTGTCACTGTTTTATGCAACAGAAGTAAAACATGAATGCTGATTAAATTGTTACACTCTCCACGCACCCTCAAGTTATATATTCAAATCTGAAGTAGCCACCTGATACTACAGCCTGGAATTATTTATTAGTGCTTCCCAAAGTTTTCCGTGTTGAGGAAGCCAGTTATACACTTGAGTACTTAAGCTCACCTGTGAGATACTATAACTGCCAGTGCAAAACAAATTAATGTAAAGTGCAACATGATTCTATGTGACCAAGTGATACTGAGCTAGATTTAGCTGTAGACAACTTACAGAAAAAGACTCACTTGATACTTGCAGAGGGCTATGAGATAAAAAGTCACTGATGGGCATTTTATCCCAAGAGAATTATTTTGTTTTTAAAAAATAAAGGTTTGGGGGTTTTTCCCTCATTTCTTTGGCAGGTCTTCACATCAAAGCCCCTCTTAATTTTAGGATCAATACACAGTTCTGCATTTGTCAATGAAATTAGAACCACTCAGTGTTCCAAACATCCCATTTTGATCCTGTGCCATAGCAGCATTTAATATTTTACATGTTTTCAAGTACTGTTAAGAACAGTTTTTAGCAGATGACAAACCAGCCAAGTGATGTACTTGGGAAGTGATTGGATTTTATGATCCCACTGGAATTGTCAAGTGTCTCCATCAGCTCTAGTGGGAGCTGTGCCTGCTGTTGAGGGAACCTTTCAGCTCTACCTTGTACTGGCAGGGAGTCACTGCTTCCCAGCAATAATTGTGGGTCAGCTTAGTTGGTTTCATTCCGCTTTCCAAGATATTTTTGAATAACCTGCTCACTCCACCAAACTCATCACCACAGCTGGCACGTTCACTCACTGCTCTGGCACAGAGACAAGGGACTGCTTAGAAGGAGGTTTTGAAATATCTAGTGTTTTCTAGTAACACAGCTATGCTGGCAGGACCTCTCTGAATATTACCTTGCTGTTTCACATGTTCTGATCCTCCCAACTCAATAACCGCTAATACAGCACCTTTTTGTATCTTATTTTTTTAAGATAGCAAAGTTAATTTATTTCAGAGTAAGTTCTGCTACCACAGCCTTTGGTTCATACAAACAAAAGGTACAACACAGTCCTGTGATGGTCACTAAGGAATGCTCTTATCAAATCTTGCAGGAGGTGGAGTACTCCATACGTGTGTTATTCGCCCCCCAGGGATCTATGGACCAGACGAGCAAAGGCACTTGCCAAGGCTGGCAGTATGTGATTTTAATTTTCTAACCAGCAGAATTTTCTATGATATGGGTAAAAAGCTGTAAGGACCATCACTTATTTGTAGTATAAATTGACTGACTTTACTGGGCAGCAATTCAACAGTTCAGTTGTCTGCTGGGCATATTATAACCTTCTTTAAACAGGCATTTTATTATATCTGTAAAGAGTGTACATTAAAAAAGCCTTTTTTTTTAGATACAAGCACATAAAAATCCAGCTTTATAATTTAACCATTACTGTAAGATTCAGGCCAATCCCTGATATTTCAAATGTCTGTTTACATGCAACTTACACCAAATGGTTTAAAATATTAATGAAAAGAGATACAGCAAAATATCTTATTTCCAGTCTCAACTATGAACAGCTTTCACTGTCCAATGAAACAAGTTATGGAGTTGGAAGCACTTTCTGGTACAAGGGGTTACTGAAGGGCAATGGTTTTAGAGCTCTTTGCACTTCTCTTGTTTCTTTTTAACTGATTAAAGAATTTTTTTTTGTTAAGTAGAGATAAACCTACACTTAGCTGGACAAGAAAGTGCACTGCACCTCATTTTAAAACACATTTTGCTCTGGTTTCATGTTTGTTTATGTCTACAGAAGCTTATTGAGAGAGGGCTACTTAGCTTCAAGTTTGGGGACCCTACTGCTAAAGTGAACTGGGTGCATGTAGAGAATCTTGCCCAAGCTCAAATTCTAGCTGCTGAAGCCCTCACCCCCAAGAAGAACTACATAGCTGTAAGTACACAATAAAAGCACCACAGTTCCCATTTGACAGTGGATCCTGTGCTAGAGTAACTACTGTAATTGCAGTAATTAGTGTTACTGTCCTTCAGCTTATGCTGTTGCCTGTGGCTTCAGTTGATCAGTGTGCTGTGAACAGTGTGGGACTGGGCAGCGCTGGCTGTGCAGTGTGTTAAGAGCTGGAATATTCAGTTCTGTAAGAATATCTCTATCTTTGCATTGGTTTAATAGAATACTTGCCATTTCTGGAAGATGAGCAAAGAATGTTTGCTATGTCAGAAATGACACTGGATGTTCAGGCAGATCTATCCCCCCATCCCCCGTATTTAGGTCCAGATTTAATGTTCTGAACTGTGATGATCATTCTTCCCACAGTGTAGCCAACAGAAGCACATTCCATTTGGATTCATTGCTTTCAAAAACAGTTGCAACCGTTTTGTTCCTTGTAAACACAGGTTTTTATTCACGTAGAAGCACTGCCCTTGAAGTCTGTTAGAAAGAGTTTCAAAGTAGATTTAACTACTTTTTCTAAAACCCTAAAAGCAAAAGGGAACGAAGGAACTTGGGCCTTGGTTTACACAGATGGATTCTTACAGATTCCAGTGAGTCTCAACTGGACCCAGAGCAGAACGTGTCCCACCCTTTGGTGGGTACGTGTCAGCAGCACCAGCGAGATGCAGCACCACCTTCAGCGGTGTCTGTACAGCCAGGACAGCCACTCTGAACAGGCACATCTGCAATAAATCATTTATCCCAGGGCATGTTAATCACATAAACCACTTGTCCAGCAATTTCATTGCACACAACAGTGCAACTGCTTGAAACACATGTGAACAGCTTGTGACTTGCATGTACCTCCACACATATGTTATAGTGCTGTATTATTTTTAAGCTATTCATAAGGAATGAGATAAAGAAAAAAATATATGCAGTATTATTTTTACTAACTTGTCTCTTCTCTACCTCTTTAACAGAGTGGCCAGGTGTATTTCATTAATGATGGCGAAGAATACAACATTTTTGAATGGTTAACTCCACTTGTAGGTGCCATTTATACTCCTCTCCAAATACAGTAATTGCTTTAACTGTGTGCAACTCCAGCTTCTGTGTGCATGTTACATTCTGTATGTTTGCTTTGGGAAATCTCTGAATGTGGGTTTAATTCCTGCTTGAATCTCAGTGGGATCAGCACTGTAACAAAACCCATCTAAAATACTGCATTAAAGCAGCTGTTTTCCCTGAGACCAAAGGACCATCTACACCAGGGTCCTGTTCTGAGCTGCTATTCCCTTCATTTTTGGGCCATGCAGCTGTGAATTGTGGCTACTTTGGGTGGACAAAAAATATAAATCTTAAGTATTAATCTGTAATATACATCCTTTTCAAAGTACCATTTTATTT
>JAWWLV010000035.1:9223193-9273153 GCA_035041135.1 Platyrinchus mystaceus
TACTTTGGGTGGACAAAAAATATAAATCTTAAGTATTAATCTGTAATATACATCCTTTTCAAAGTACCATTTTATTTTTGATAGACTCAAAACCATAAATATGTCACAGTGTTAAATTAGGTATCAGCACATCATGACATTTCAATCAATTATTGTAATTTTTTTCTCTTTTTTTAAAGGCTGATAGTTGAAAATTACATAGTGTCTGCATGTGACATTTAACTGGAATGCCCTTAAAAATGAAAAATAGTAACAGCAATAATTAATTTTTCTGTTTTATCAATAAATATTTCCACTAATATTTTCTATAATGAAAATTTAAAACTTGTTTGAAGTTCCTGTGTTTTCCACTGGTTTTTTATTCTCTTTCAGTTTGAAAGATTAGGTCGCTGGAAGCCATGGATACGTATTCCTACTTGGTTAGTTTATGCATCAGGTAAAATATTTTATCAACATTTCTCTTTCCTGTCCATGCTACCCTCATTCCTAACTGTAATATTACGTTGAGATTTTTAATTTGCCCACAATTTCCATTTTCATGTATAAAAACAATATGCTGTGGGCTCATCTAGTGTTCAGCTCTGCACAGTATGTTGAAACCAGAATGATCTCTTATTGAAGTCCCAGAAAAACAGGGTTTATGCAGGATTTAACAGATGTGTAACTTTGTGGAGTTAATGGTGAAAGTATTAGAAGTTAAATGTGAAAACCCATCACTTCCTGAAATATGTTGAAGAGTATCTGCTTTGCTCCATGGGTGAATGTCTCCATAATCAATCCCCATGTGCAGCTCAGACAGAATTCCTCTGAGTTCTCTGTTGTTGCCACATTTTTTATAAAGTCTCATGACCTCTTCATCTGACCTGTGCCCAACCCTCCCAAACCTCTTCCCACAAGTAATTAAGATTAAATCCAGCCTCTTGTGAGCAAGTAGCCTGATGATATTAGTGATGGTGCCCTGAGCTCCAGGCCTGTGATGATCCTTCTGGAGTATTTACAGTGTGAGATATGCCACAGTCATCACAGCAAAGCAAGTCACTGCTCTTACCTCATGTAGAAATCTTTTGTTATGCAGCCATGGCAATGGAATACCTTTATCTGACGCTGAAACCAATTGTTGAACTGTCCCCAGTGCTGACCAGAAATGAGGTAAAGTCTGTGTTTGTAAACTTCCCTTAATTCCCATGGGTTTAATACATGTTAATACTGAGGTACTCTTTAAGTCAGTAGAACGTAAAATCCACCCAGTGCTACTTCAGCTTCCACTTTCCAGAGCAATCCACGTACAATTTAGACACTATATTATCCTTGTTGCCATGATTTTTGAAAATTATGCTTGCAATGGGGGACAGGCTGCTTCAGCTCCTTCCTGCCAAGGCTTTGTATAATATCCTGCATGGCTTTGGCTGGGCCCTTGGAAGCTGAGAGATGGCTTTGATCTGCCCTCTTGGGTACATAAACAAGAGAACGTTTGCAGAACATTTTTTGTGAATGTTTTCAAGTCTTACAGATTCTGTTCTGCAGCTCTTACTGCCTGTTTGGGCTTTCTCCTTTTGAGTGAACAGTTTGAAAACAACGTGATGTATGCCAATAGGATACTGATATAGTGGTGG
The DNA here is from genome assembly GCA_035041135.1 of Platyrinchus mystaceus. NCBI lineage: Eukaryota > Metazoa > Chordata > Aves > Passeriformes > Tyrannidae > Platyrinchus > Platyrinchus mystaceus. The sequence goes on from JAWWLV010000035.1 coordinate 9,224,807, forward strand.
GGTATTTTACATTTCCTTTAACAGTGTCTTTGCTACCATTTACAGTTTGTTCCAATTGCCTGTGTATTCATACCTTTGTGTGTTGACTCTTTTGCCCTGTAGGTACTGAATATTTCTGTGACTCACACTTTTCGAATAGACAAGGCACGGGCTCAGCTGGGGTACAGGCCAAAGAAGTTTCTGTTTGCTGATTCCGTGGACCACTACATTAAATCCAGACCAAAAGGCCGGAATCATCACATCCTCCTCCAAGTTTTGATTGTTTTCATTGTTACTTTCAGTTTCATCTGTGTTTCTTTAGGATTTTATGGCCTTTCAGTTTTGCGTTCTTTTAGAGAAAGACGACACTGACTTGCCTAAGCTGCACATACTCAGTCACAACGTTGCCACCCGGATCATTCCAATCTCCACAACAGTCAGTGGCCCCAGGGCAGTAAACAGGCAGTTATTTTTAGATTTGTAACGTATCACTAGCTGTACCTGAGAAATTAAAATACAATAAACCATTATGGCCAAATCACCGAAACGGACAGAGTCAAGATTGTTGCCTCCATTTCACATCAAAAAAACAACTGTCTGAATTGATTGCTGAAGTGAATGAGAACCTGCAGAAAGAATAAGAGCTACAGCCAGCTGAAAGAAAAAGGCTGACCACAGCTTCTGCCGTGACTCAGTAACACCACCTTGGGGAACAGAGGAACCAAGCAAAGGACAGCCAGAAAAGGCTTCTGTGAATAACACACACCAGCTGTAGACAATCCTTTCCGCTGTGTGAATTGGTGAATTAGCTGTATCACTGCATCTGAGGGAAAATAAAAGTGTACTTCAAACTTTGCTGAGGTGTGTCTTGTGCCACTGAATGCTGCTCCAGGAATCTGCCCCTATAGGTTGCTTGGATCTTTGCACAGCTTCCTCCATCTCCCGTAGCTATTTGAGGACAACAACTAACAGAGTTTAGTTGCTTCTCAGCTGAACTTCAGGTGCAAGTGTGTTTTTGCACGTAATTTCTGGAGTACAGCAGTTGTACTGAGCAAATCCCTACAGCCGCTAGAGTGAGCCAAGTGCTTCTGAATTACTGTTCAGCTAAAACGGGCTGAAAGCACAGGCAGTCCGGGAGGCCCCGGCCCCCGCCCACCTGCCGCTCATGGTGGGAATTTAAAACAGAAATCCCCTTCCCATCTGCACCTTTTCCGGCCTTGGGAGGAAAAGGCGTTCTCTTCCACATGAGGAAATAACAATGAAGAGTGTGATGCGAACAGGAGAGTTTGGGAAAGGACTAGGTATGAGATAACAGAGGAATCACGGTCATGGGGGGGTGGGGGTGTAGAATAATCATAGATGGATTTGAGAACTCGGGAGAAGGTGAGAGCACTGACAGCTCCCCTCAGTCCAGGGCAGGGAGGAAAGCCCAGGGGCAAGGCCTGCGGGTCCGGGGTGCAGTAACTCAAACACAGCCAGCAAGGGCAGAACTGCCGAAATTAGTATTTCTCGTTTTATTTTAAAGCAAAACACAAGGACGGAAGCCATTCCACTCTTCCCAGTACTTAGCACAAGGCCTGTTACTGGGTTTTACCGAGTGTGACCGGCAGCGCTCCGCACCCGTCGGCCCCGGGCCATCCCCGCGGCCCCGCTGTGCAGGCGGCGAAAAGGAGCCGCCGCCGCGGCGGGGACAAAACAGCTTGGCAGCGGTGGGATTCGAACCCACGCCATCGAAATGACTGGAGCCTAAATCCAGCGCCTTAGACCACTCGGCCACGCTACCGCCTGGCTGCTCAGCCGCCCGCCAGGCCTCTTTCACCGCGGCGGCCCCGCCGCTCTCCCCATCGACCCCCGCAAGTGGCCCACCCGTGTCTGCGCCACCACAGCGCCCTCGGGAGCCTGCCCTGTGCCGGGGACGCGGCTGCTGCAGCGGGCGCGGGCTCCTCGTTCTGCCGCGGCGGTTCCGCGCCCGCCCCGGGCCCCGCGGGTTCCCCTACAGGTGGCGCCGCCCGCACGCGTGTCCCGCGCTGCCTCCGCGGTCCGCGGCCTCGGCTCCGACCCCGCTCCCTTCCCCGGGGCTCGGCCGCCCCCTCCTCCGCGGGGCCTCGGCCGTCGGGCCGCGCTTCGGGGCACTTTGTCCGCGGCAGGCGCGGGCCGGCACCCCGGCAAAGCGGCCTTTCCCCACAGCGCCTGCAGCGGCGGCGGATCAGGTCCAGCCCGTCCTCGGCAGGGCTTTGCCCGGCGGCGCGGATCTGCCGCCACGGGGATAGTCTTGCCACGGTCACGCAGGGTCGAGGGCAGCCCTTGGCAGCTGCCAGAGCAGGTGTGCGCACACCTCCCAGCCCGGAAGAGGGGCCGTCCTGCCCCGTATCAACCCCCCCGGCCTCCTCTGCCCGCTGCTCTCGGGGAGGCAGTGCCTCCTGCCCACAGAGCTGCCAGCTCAGCTCGCCAGTGACCTTCCCGGCCAGCTGCTCACTTGGCACCGCAGTGTGTCTTCAGCTGAACCGTTCCCACCCAAAACGCTGGGCCCCGGCCGCCTTTATCTCGGTGCTGCTCCACATGCAGCTGCGGAGCTGGTACAAGTGCAGCTGGTGGCCAGGGCTGTCCCTACACAGCCCGTGTCCCGCTCTTTGGTGCCTCGCTTACCGAGCCCGGGCACGGTGTGAGCGGGTGTTCGTCCTGTCCACCTCGATGAGGGAGCTGGGTTTGGCAACCAGAGCCAGATTCAGGCTATCACTGGTGAGTAGAAAGATGAATTCTCATATTCTGGGAGGCCTGCAGGAGAAGTTTGTATAATTACTTTGTGGACAGAGCTGAAAACATCGAGACTAAATGCCATGCAATTAAAACAATATGAAGAAATTGTGTCTACCATAGCCTTTCTCCCCATAGGAAGTCATGCACTGGTGCTCCAGGAATTTCTGTGCATGTGTATTAGTGGCACCTGCCATATGGACATTTATGACCAACTGGATTTACCTTTTAAGACAGGACTGTCACAGGCACAAATTGTTGCAGGATTAACTGATTTAAAGGCAATTTTTAAATCTGGCTTTTCAAATGAATGCGGGACAAAATTGCTCTGAAAGTTAGTATAATATATCTGGGTGTGCTTTCCTTTTTCCTTTCAAAAACCACTGTTCCCTAGAACAATGGTTTCTAAAGGGAACCTCATTTAACATGGGTGTACTGGAACTTTACAAGCTACCGTGCTCTTGGAAAAAAATATATGCAATGCTGAACATACTCAATGAAAGAACAGCATACTAGACTTGCAGGTCACTAATTTCCTAGGTTGCCATTTCAAATTTAATTTTTAGTATTTTCAAACAAAAAAATGTGAATCAGACTCTTTCAGTGTTAAGGATATAATAGATAACATATAAATAGAAAACTAAAACTAGCATGTCTGGGCCGATATCTGATTTCAACATACATCTTTAGTATGTCATCAAACACTTTTTCATCATCACTGATTGTTCTTTTAAGAGGATATTGCAGAGAATAGAAGAGAAGCCCCAGGCTTAAATCTGAAAATAGGTATGCCCTTGAATCAGAACTGGCTTATTTAAAAGCATGAGACGTGTAGCTTGAGAGGGTATATCCTAACTACATTCCTAATAGAGCAGGACATTCTCCATGAGGATTTATGGCATAATACATGTGCCACTGGGTTCGTTTTAGTCCAAGCAGTGCAGAGTGTTTGCCTGAGTTTATAGCCAGCTGCTCTTGTGACTTGTTCAGTTGTGCTCATGTGTCACACCAGTAACAGTATTCTGCTGTTATCAGTAGCCTACCATAGCAGGTGGTCATTTTTTAACCATTATCAACACATTTTCATGCAGTGGGAACCAGACATCTGGCCTCCACTAGGCCTTCAGAATTCATTTGATGAGTCTGTGCCCTTCCCAGGCCCTGCCGTGAGGCATCCCGACGCCAGCCCTGCTGGGTGCTGCTCTCCCTGGGGCGCTCAGCTGGGCTGCCCGCAGAATGAGAAATGGGGAGACACAAGTTCTAGTGCTGATGGGGAAAATGTGCTCAGTTTTTGATAATTCTTAGTATTTACCACCGTGATTTGCAGCTGGGAGATGAATAGGAGGTTTTCCTGCACAATCGCAAACATTGTAAATGTGTTTGAGCTTAAACTCTGCAGGAATTTGAGTTTGGGCAGCAATGTGCCTGTAGGAAGCAGCATTAGAGGGGGGCTCTATCAAATCTCTGCTTTACATTCTCAAAGGAGGGCTGCACCCTCAGCATGGTGCTGGAAATTGCTGACAAAATTAGTTACCCTGAAATCGCGGGTGGTGTTCCTGCACACACATGCTGCTCCCTCCAGTCTTCAAGCTAAGACACAGTTTAATTTATGTAAGAAATGGTGGTGGCAGGCTGTTCCTGGCAGAAAGTCAGAGCATCTGCTCTGTGTGTTTTTAATTAAATATTGGTAATCTTCCTCCTGAAGATTATCTCAGCACCAGCACTGCAGCAGCGTTCCTCTGTTACCTCCCTCTTTGCAGAGCACAGGGATTGTGCATTTTTCTGTCTGTGATACCACAGGAGACCATCCATCTGGCATGAAGGAGGTACTCACATCTTCCAGTCTCGGTTCTGTAACCCCTACTCATGGTAAAAACCACTAATGAGGATTATTTACATGAATAAGAGATTGAACAGCAGTAGGAGGCAGACTCTTTGCAGGCTGCCAAGTAATACAATGAAGCCAAAACCTATTTACATTAATTTCCATGTAACCCATGAAAGGATAAGGAGTTTTGTTTAAATTTTCCACGAATTCTAGCTTGGGGAAAAGCTTAAACATAGGCATTTCCAACTCGGAAAGCCAGTGTTTTAGGAAGAATGTGGGTGCTCTAGGGAAACACGGTCTTTGAAACTTGAAATTTGGTGCATAATCCTGCCATTTCTTCTGGGGAAATGTGCAATTGTGCCATTTAATTTAGCTGGAAAGGCCAACCTGAAGTGCATATGGGCCCCACAGTCGCTGCCCACATCTGCTCCCTACGCCTTCCCTCCGGGTGCTGCCGTGCAGTGGGACCCTCCTGCCCCGGGAGACCCACCGGGAACAGAAGGTAAAGGAAATGTGGATGCCGCTCCTGTGAGCAGCGCTCTGGAGACCCGCACACCCACTCCGCCTCCTGCCCCCCAGGGTTCCCCCTAACGGTGCTAATTGGGGAGGGGGAGGTTCTCCTCAGATTTCCATCGGTTTTCTCACGGGAACAAAGCGTCCGGCCGTGTCCCCGCGTCACCCCGGTGTGAGGTGGCCTGGCGCGTCCCGCGGGGCCGCTGAGGGGAGCGGGAGGCGGCGCCTTCTCAGCGCCGTGGGCGGGGAGGGCCGGCCCCGCTGCCCGGCTCCCGCCTCCTTTCGCGGGGCGGCTCCGCTGCCCGACTGCCTCCTTCCCTCAGGGGGGCGGTTCTGCTGCCCGCCTCCTTCCTCCCCTGCCTGGGGCGGCTTCTGCTCCCGCCTCGCTCAGCGGGCGGCTGCGGGACTGGGCACGGCGGCTGCGGGATCGCTCTGCACCGGGCCGGGCTCCTCTGCCCCGGTAGGTGCCGTCGCGGTGCCGGGCCGGGGGTCGGAAGCTGCCTCGGGCGCGGAACGGGCTTTTTAGATTTGTTCTTAAATGTTTTTAGATTTGCAGAAAATGATCAACAGCGCGGTGGTTTGAGCCTGCAAAAGGCCGGCGGCCAGACCTCTGCGCTGGGCTAAAAATAACCCGATCCGTGTGTACTGGGCAGCGCTGCTGCGCGTTCACCTGGAGCTCGGCGTTTCATCCGTATGGCTTTGCAGGGCAGTGCACATGATTTTAATGCATGCGCTGATAAAAGTCCCCAGTGGTGTTTGTGACCGTGGAGCAGCTGCTGTGTGACCGGGGCTGGGTCCGCCGTGACAGCCCGGGACGGCTCCAGGACTGCTCGTGTTTGGGTAATTTTCAAATGCCTCAGTCCGCATAAAGCATGAGCTTAATTAAGACCGTGAGGTACTGCGCAAATGCTTGCAAAAAGTCAGCGATAGGTAATTTTTCAACCAGTTGAAATGACGTGGCTATTAATGGCAATGGAAGGACATTTTGAAATTGTATTGGTAGTTCCTTTTGTGCCCTTTTATATCCCCGCGTTTCGCTTACTGTTGACATTTATTTGTAAGTTTGGCAGAAGGGTAGACTTGACTCGGAGGGGTCGTTCCTGTGCTTCACTGCTTGTAGCTCTAAATGCCATTTGCGTTGTTGAAGCCTCACTGTGTTTCCTTGCACAGGGTTTTAGGTCTCAAATGCCTCGGACTCTGAGCTGGTGCAGGCAAACTCACCCATTTGCTTCATGAATTTTGCATCCTTCCTCTCTAACACTCAGGCTCATGCAGTCCTTATCCCAGCTGTGCTTGCGGGCAAGCTGAGTGTGGTTTGTGCCATGGTGTTTGCAGTAGTGGCACATTGGAAGGGACCTTCAGTAAAGCTTCTCATTAGAAGATATGTCCTCGGTAAGACAAGGTTTTCAAAGGTAGATAGTGAGTTGAGACATCTCTGGGGTTTTTTTAGTCTTGTTTTTTATCACAGCTCTTATCTAAACTCACCAAACCTGTTTTCATGCAGTGGTGCAGATGAGAATTGACATTTGGTCTGCAAGGGTCAGTTGGGTGTTAGTAAAGCACAGTAGTTCATAGTGTGCTACAGGACATTAACACAGCTAGTGGAGGGGTTGTTCTGGACTGTGTTATGTAGCTTTGTGTCTGTAGTTCATGAAAGTGATAATAATTTTTAAGGTGCATGGTCTGTATAGTTAAATTTTGAATTAGTATCCTAGGAGTGTTAATCTGAAAGGCAGCTTCTCTCTTTGAAGAAAAACCTGCTTGTTACTCTTACAGGTATCCTGCTAAATGGTTTTAGCTCATGTGGTATTAAATCGAAAGGGATTTAGTATTATACCAGGGAGAGCTGGGTCATCCTTGCTTTAATGCTTCCTTACAGGAGAAGCTGGGACTTCTGTTACAGTGCAGAAGGCCGTGTCTGAGCGAAACAATGGGTTAGGAATTGCTGGAGATGCTCCAGTTGTCTCCTTTGCCAAGTAGAGCTGTCCTATCACTCACCTCTTCAGGATGAATTAAGGTTTAGATGCTGAGGCACCTGGGGGGCCTTGCTAAAGAGTCCCACCAACCCAACAGTGCTTTGTAACAACAGACATCTGCAAGAAATCTGCAAGTGCTGTTTTAACAGCACTGGGAGGTGGATTTTCCCTGCTGTTTCTATGTGTTCTCATATTCAGGTGCTCAGCAGCACAGTGGGTTGGCCTTGCAACTCACCTGCCCCTCCTGGTCATGTGGCTCTTGGGTATAAAGACAAGAGAAAGAAAAATACTTGAAAGAGGCATTGGGAAAACACAAAAATTAATAGAGACTTGAGCAGGTTTAGTAAGTGGCTGTATTTTAAATTATCTTCATTTTGAATTACATAATACAAGGCTGATTAGAAAATGGAATAAATTTTCAAGGTGAATTGGAGTGGGTAGTTTAAATTACAGGTTGTGTGTGGTAATGCAGGCTTGCAGGCTTGGTTCAGTGCAGTCCTAGGAAAGCTCCTGTAATAGATACTGAAGATAAAATTATCAAAACAAAGCAGCACTAGTAACAGGAATTCATAGATAGTACAACTTTATGCCATAATGCAAAAGCCAGAATATAAGCCCTGGGACAAAGCATAGGCTTTTTTTATAAGGCTTTTCATCAAGCTATGAGGTTTAGATCAGTGTTTGTGTAGTTTAAAGTTTGGTTATTGAATTTGTTTTAAAGAGTGTGTTATGTGAGGTTTGGTTTTAGTACAAACACTTCCAAAGTAAACACCACAAGCACTTTACAAGAAATAGGGTTCCAAGAAAAACTATGAGACTTTTATAAACACCATTAGCTTTAAATAGAAACTGACTTGTGTGACAATGTTTGGTTTGCACAGCAAGTCACAGGAACCCTGATGTTTGCACTCGCTGCAGCACAAACCTGTGTTCCTGTTGCTTTTCAAACCATCGTGGACCCCGTGGATCTGCCGATCCTGTGACAGCAGGAGCAGGAGGGAGCTCAGGGCAGCAGTTACCTGTGTTGCTGGCTGAGATGTGGGAATGCTGCCTCCGTCAGAAAGGCAGGAACCAACAACATGATGTTGCTGGTGAAAGCTGCCGTATGTTACTGCACTGTTTCTGTGGTGACCAGGTTCTCAGTAACTGTGGAGTAGGAGCTGTGCATACTGCTGTAGGATGTGTTCATTGCCCGGTTTCTTGGAGAAAGAAGGCTGAATGTGCAAAGGGCTGAAGAGTAACAGTGAAGCAAAACTGAAAACCTTGGTTTATGGTTGTTTCATTAGGCTACCTGTGTGAAAACCTCTGATTTTGCCGGTCGAGCGAAGAACTAAACAAAGTGACAGAAGTGTCTGGTTTAAATTACATGCTGTTGCTCAGCCAGCATCGGAACCACATTTTGAAAATTCTCACAAATGCTCTCTTTGGTATGTGCCCGTGCTTTCAGAGTATCTAGGCAAATCTCCACCTCTTCCAAGGGCTTTGATCATTCCTTCACTTGATTTTTCTGCAGTGTGCTGCACTTTCAGCAGCATGTTCCACCATGGATCGTCGGCTGTATGTAGCTAAAAGCCATCTTAAATCCTGTTGATGGTGGAAAATTGTTTTATGTTGTCTTAATAATGCTCTCTAACTCACTTGACTGTTAATTTGTGTGCAATATCCTTGAGAAGACTTGTCCTGAAAAAATTTGAAAACCTGACTGTGGTGTTCAAGGTAAAACCCCCTCAAGTTTCTGAGATTAGTGTTGTGAAACTCAGGATTTCAAATGAGGAAGAATAAAAACATTTGAAGGAGGAGATAGGAGCTAGTATTATTCTCTACTTGGTTATCTTTTCTCAATCTAGTAGCAGTTTAAAATGAAAAAACCTTCTGGAAACCCAGCTATAGCACTGAGGTGTTCCAAAACTACATGTAAGTCCTGGGGGATTACTTTTACAGAGCCATATGCAAATGTGTTTGTTTGGGGTTTTTTTCTGCCAGTGTGCTGACATCAGTTTTATGCATAATTTGTTTTTAATAATAATTTTTTTCCTCTTCTCTCCTACCCAGCTTCTTCCCTCCATTTGCATGTGCTTTGGAGTAGTGGGTGTTTCAATTCTTGCAGGAGTTAAACCAACCTCCTGCAAACATGGCAGACGAGGACCTTATTTTTTGTATGGAAGGGATTGATAATGCCAGAACGACCACAGCGAACTCTGGGGATTACCTTGATGCTGACAGTGATGATGAAGACAGTTATTTTATCTGTCCAATAACTGATGATCCAGTTTCTGACAAGTCTGCCAATACCAAAGTAGACAATTATTACAGCAGCTTAGCAAAAACCGAGCAGTACAGTTCAAGCTCTTCTCCTAGAAGCTTTAGCTTTAAGGTAAGTATTGGCTCTGACCTTCAGTAAGGTTTTGATTTTACTTTGTTGGCATGAGACATTCTCTGACTGCTTCACCTCTTGTAACTAACACTTCTCAATAAAAAAACACATCTGTTTTTTTCCAGACCTGCAGTTAATTCCATTAAGTCAATAGTCTGACACTGCCATGGAATTGCTCACTGTCCCTTTTAGCTCATCTACAAAGGTGGCCCAGTCCAGGCGAGCGATTCACTGCCCTTCTGATCATTGACTGAGAGACTCAGAGGATTATACACTTGTTCTAAGCTAAATTGGGGCCTGTCAGAGGATAATTTATTATGGATTTTGCTAATCCATAATATTTTTAGTCTGGCAAATAAAATTTTAAATGATAAATGGTAGATTTTTATGTAATAATTCCTTCTAAGGGAGCTTTTGACATGTTGACTCATGCTTGGGCATGAAGTGTCACACTGGCAGTGTAGTTCTGACAGTGTACTCCAATAGTATCTGACCTTTTTGAGATGAAGAGCAGTCCCAGCATTGCAGGAAGGTCGAAGGGGCTGCAGTTGGTGCTTCCTTGGCAGTGTGTCCTTTTTCACTCGTCTCCCTTGGCACAGGCAGCCCAGGAAATGGAGCCTCAAGAATGCAAGTGACACCCACTCTGTAGCTTAGATATTCCAAATATACACCATTTGTGGTAAACTGGCATGTCTCTTAGATTGTGTCTAGACTAGGATTTAATGTGTTTTATTAACACGTTTCTTATTATAAGTATTAACACTTATTTAATAGATACTCTAAAATCTCAGTTATGCCTAATGCATGCTTTATTTGTGAAGAGATACCAGGGGGGTTATTTCAGTTAGATAACATATAAAGTAACACATAGAAAGTGAACCTGGCTTGTCTGCAGTAAGATTTTTACCAGAGGTAGTTAACAAAACCATTAAAAGGTACATATTCCTAAGGAAAGTGAAGAGTAAAAGCTTAGTATAGAAAGGGGACAGATGTTAGTGTATTCTATGCTAAGCAAGTTATGACCTGATAGGGAGCTTAGTTTTCATTTGTGTGTACATTTTAGCACACACTAAACACTTGCCTCTGGGTCTGCAGTGCAAGTTCTGAGTCATATGGCCTGAGATAAAACTGATAAGGACTTCAGAAATTGCAATTATTTCCTCCTTCCTAACCTGTCATTTTATTTCTGCAGAATGTTTGTGACCATACTTTGGTCTCTGCAATGTCTGGTTTGGCACCGTGGCTCCTATCACAGATAAAATGCTCTGTGTTGAGATGTGGAGAGAGCAAGTCTCCATCTCCAGCTTAATCTGCAGGAATGGTGACTTCCAACACAGTGAAGCAGACAGCCAGGACTGATAACATCTTAAACCCCACAGCCTGGTCTGATCAGTCTGCCTGTCAGACCCCAAAGCTAAAGGCAGTGTGGGCCATTGATAATGAAATGCAGAGACAGAAACTTGCTGTTAACCCTCTGCCTTTAAACAGGACTCAGCAGTGTTTAAGTAGCCAGTTAATAGGCAAGACCCTTTTAATGCATGCTTTCCAATTTAAAAAATTGCTGACTTACCTCAGTAGGTTTGTTCACGAATTTTCTAAGAATGAACTTAAATTGGGGATATAAATTGAAGAGTGGCTTTTAACTGGAAACTTTTTTTTTTTTTTTTAACTAACAAAGAGAACCAAGGCTCTTTGTCAATCATTTGTCTTATCACATGTATTTTCCTGCTTTCATGTCTCTCATGGATCCTTTAGAATGACACACAGCATCGTTCTAAGCATGGCTCTGTGGTTGACCATGGTCGGGTAGGTTAAAAAGAAAATGTGAACACCATATCTAATAAATGAATTATTAATTTTTTTTCCTTTTATGGACTTTTTTTTTCATTATTTTATTATCTGTGAGAACTGCTTGCCTCAGCCCATAACAGTCATTAAGTCAAAACTAAAAAAGGTACCTGTTAAATGAAATAATACCCATCTTTTGTTCTCTGCCCTGAAGTGTCTCTGTGTGGCAGCCATATGTCTTCAGCAGGAGAAAACTTGCACTGGTAGCACCATTGCCCTGAGGTCCAATTTCTGTTTGTTTGAAGATCAGAATACAGCTTTTGTACAAAGCACCTCATGAGATCATGCACAAGTAATTAACTGATTTAAATTACTGCCCAGCATGGTCACAAATCACCTTTTGGAGAGGGAATCTACTCAAGAATGATTTGATACAGATGATTCACTGAGCAATTCTACTTGTTGCTGTCTCTCCCTATTTCTGTCATACGTATTTAAGTATGGAAGTTCTCAGGTCCATGTGAAATGTCTGTCATTGCACGACCTGAGGCATCTTCATTTCCTCACGAAACATAGCAAGTCTTTTTCAACATGTCCTTTAAATTTGTTTTATTTGGTATAGTATTGTGTTCATCTTATGGTATTCTTGTCAGAAAGGGGAGCATTTGACTTGTTTGCAAGGTATGCAAAGTTACAGCTGAAATTCAGAATAAGCATGAATGATTTAAAAGCTCAGCTGCTTCAAAAACTTCCTTGATGTCATTGCTGACACAAATTTATACTGGTTTTTTTTTTTTTTCAATTGACTGATTTAAATTCAGGATGGAGAGGGAGATGAAATTCCAAAATTTTAAAAGTTGCTGTTTCTGCACACTAAAATGAAAAGAGACAGTAACAATACCTCAGGGCCCAGTATTTCTTTACTGATGGGGTGCAGAGTGCTTTTTCTCCTGCTCACCATGCAGAAGGCATTTGGCACATCACAGGCTCATATCTCCAGTTTTCTTGGACAAATACAATGTAAAAAGAGGGAGATCAAAATGCTAAGAGAAAAGTATCCAAATTGACTGGTAGTGGAAGACTGTTGATATTCCATGAAACTACTTTGATGTTTTACTGTTGACTTGGTGAACAATGAAATAGCTACTTGTCTGGAATTGTTATAATAATCAATTTATACAACATTCTAATTTCTTCTTTCTTATGCTGAGCACAATCAGGGGTCTTGGGGTTCACAGAACGTTTTTCTTTGTCCATATTAGCTCTGTTGCTAATGGACTTTTTTATGCTTACACATACACATGCTGTTACAAAAAGATCAAAACAGTAGAAGTGAATTAATATCATCTGGGTGTGCCTTATTGCTATTTGCAATGTGTGCTGGAGATATTTGCAAATTACCACAGGTTTGATAAATTATGTTTGGTATATACTGTACCAGATTCTGTTCTCAGTAACTTCACAGCAGTGCAAATTGAACTGAAACCTGATGATTTATATCCCTGAACTGTGTTTCATTACAATTGAAACTATGAAAGGTCAGAGTGGTCTTTGGTACTGCTCGGTCTCTGCTCTGAGTAGTGCTTTGAGGGCTTGTGTGGTTGCACATCTTCCTAGCATTAGGATCCTGATTTGGTCTAGAAAATGCTGGTTTTGTGAGCTGCTGGTGATTATAAATAAACTGCCAGTTTGTAACTTCTTCAGGAAACCTGGAAACACGCTATTGAGAAAGCCAAGCACATGCCTGATCCATGGGCAGAATTTCACCTGGAGGATGTTGAGACAGAACACGCCACTCGTTACAGGTCTGTGGGTCTTTGGATGCTGATGTTAAACACAACTGCTGGATTATGTGTTTGTGTAGTGCAGAATATCTGTAATTACATGGCTGAAAAACTTTCAATAATACCCAAAGTGAGTGTGTCTTAATTTCCCAGGAGTGTGTAAATACTGCCCATCATCAGAAAATAAACCTTTCAGCAAACCAGTGTCACACTCTTTCTCTCCCACCTAAACAGTATCTAGTACTTTAACCATGTAGATAGGAAACAAGGCTGAGAAGTGTTGTCTAGTTGATTTATTAGTGCTGTAAACCTAATCTAATAAGGAAATGAATTCCAATAAAGGGGCAGCATACTTAGTTTAAATAGTTTAGAAAAAAGAAAAAGCAACATAGCACTCCATGCCTTTCCCAGAATAGCAGTTTCAGTGTTACCAGTCCACGCAGTATTGTTGCATGTGGCTGGAATTTAAATCCTTATAAAGCCCAGAATAGCTCAGCACGGTCTACGTGCTGAAACTGAGTTTGGCCATTAAACTGGTTTTAGTGCTTTAACACAAGCTCTGCCAAAATATTTACTGTGCTGACAGGTTTGTGGGTGGAAGGGGTAGGGGTTAGAGGCCAGTTAATCACCACTTAGCAGCAGTGTTGGGGAGGCCTCCCTTCCAATCACGTACCACTGTCGTGCAGTGCTGCTCTTCCCCACAGACTGCATCTGTCCCTGGTCAGCCACACAGTCCTGAAATAGTTTGCATATTTTAAAATACAAATAAGTGATAATATTGGTTTAGGGCTACTCAAATACCCTGTTAAAAAGAGGTAGCTCTGATGTTCTTATTTCCACTGCTTTTATCTGCTGCAAACTGGGGTGATACAGTACTCAGTGCAGGTTGGGGGAATTGGGCTGGAAACAATTGTGTTGGTGACTCAATTGCTGTGGTTCTTGATTTGGCTTTTACTGTGTTGGGAGTTAAGGGGGTGGGGAGAAACCACAGTTGTACTCTTTGTATTATCACAGGGTTGTGGAGGGACTTGCTCCTCCCTCAGTGCAGTATTGGGCAGTTCTTGGCCCCACTGCTTCTCACAGCTTGTTCTGCTCAAATCCTCGACAGCCCTGAGGCAAACTCTCAGGCAGAACCAGCTTTATGCAAGCTGTGGGTTGGGGAACACAACCTATCCAGGGTGTAGAGCTTGGTAAGGCTCTTTCTGCCCCCAGTGCGCTGCCCAGGCATCACAGAATAGGCTTAACTTCAAAGCAGATCAAGCCTGGTTTGTAGTGTTGCAAAAGTATAGCTTCTGCAGTGCAGTCTGTTCACTGTCAGGAGGATTCAGTGCCTTCAAAGAGTTAATCATTTTTCTGCTTTCCTGTCTGAAGCAAGGAGTGGTGGGAAGACTAGAAGCTTTTATGTTGGAGTGGCAGCAGCACTTTGTGGCATTCAGTTGCAGATAAGGAAGGATAGGAGGATTTGGGGTCCCTCTGCATTTTTCTGAGACACATCTCCTGATTTTGCAGGTACAATGCAGTTACTGGGGACTGGGTTGAAGATGAAGTCCTTATCAAGATGGCTGCACAAGTAAGGTCACACTCTCCTTCATGTTCATTAGCAGCAAGTTTGTAATTCTTCTCTGTTCAAGAATAGTGGCAGCAAGATATTTTCCTCATAGAAGTTTTGAAGTCTCAATGTAACTCATTTCTCCCAACTCTGTTTCCTTGGCTCATTCACTATGTTGTGGTGTCCCAACAGCCTTTTGTCCCCAGAGTAGAGTAGAAAATGGAATCAGCCCTTCCCTGTCAGCAACGTGAGGCATTTGTTCCATTTCCAGTGATTTCCCTTCCATTTCACCCCTCCCATTTCCTCCTGGCAAAATTTCCCTGCCTGGCAATAGTCTTACTATTTTGTGTGCATCCAAGTAATTTCTGCTCTTAGAATGAACACCCAGTGAATTTGCTGTATGTGAGGTAGAAGCTGCTGTCACTTCCCAGTCACATCCTGGGGTCGGTTGTGCACTACTGGCATAGTGTCTGATGTCTGGGGAGATGATGCTCTGTTGGACACATGCTAAATGCAGAGAGCATGAGGTGTGCAAGGTCAGCTTCTCTAGGCAGTCACACAGGGCTGACTCCCAACTGGAGAGAGAATTTAAATAACTTATTTGAAAGACATGTCTTCTCCATGGGATATTGGGGAGGGCTTATTCCAAATGCCTTTTCCCCAGATTCCTCTTTACACTGCCAGTGGGTTTTCACTTTTCTTTGAGAAGATATTTTATAGAGCCTGTTTGAAAACTTGCTTTCTGCAGGATATAAAGGGGGGGAAACATGGTTGTGTCTCTTAGTGGTTAGAAATGAACTTTGTGGAAATGGCAATGCTGGGTTTTTCTTTTTCTTTTCTGTAGCCTTTTGGCCGTGGAGCGATGCGAGAGTGTTTCAGAACGTAAGTATCTGCTGCCTTTATCTTCCTTGGCCTCCATGCAGTATTTTCCTCTGTGGTGACTGGAATTTCACTTTGGTGTGGTAGAAATTTTGTAAAGCTCTCGAGTTCATATGAGCTTTCTTGGAGGCAAAATACTTGTAAAAGTACAGAAACAGTTACCTTCTTTCTGTGTTCCTGGTGTGCTAGAATATCTGAAAATTTGATATGTGGCCATAGGTGTGTGCAGCCTGGAGACCAACTTGAGGCCTATAGTTGGGCAGAGAAAAGGAGAAAAATATTTGGCTGGTGCAGTGTGAATTTGGAAAGCCTCCATCAGTGAAGAAGATTATCCTCCCAGAGTTTACTTTGGATTACACGTATCAGAGTAATCCTGTTCTGAGTAAAGCAGAACTTTAACAGCTGTGCTTTCCAGAAGGGTAAAGTGTGTGGGAAGACAGAGGAGGAACTTTTCTTTTTCTTTTCTTCCTTGGAGAGTCTAGCAGTTGTTATGGGCATTAGCATCCAGTTTGTGCTAGAAGAATATCTCACCCTTTCCAGGCTCTGGAAACAAATGTTTTCTGGAAAATGTACATGTGTGTGTTTAAGAACGTTTCCCCTTCTTCCCAGCTGTGTACTCCAGAGAAATTGCATTTCATGTCTGGTTTCACTTCTGGAAAGATAGATACTCCTGAATGACAGAAACATGATGTTTTGAGCTTGAGCAAAAGGGAAGAAAAGTAACCCCTCAGTGCTCCACTTTGGTATTGTTTCAGTATCAGTTCATGCTCCTGGTTGTGTTTGTGCAAAGCCACAGAGATACAGTGGTGAATGAAGCCTGGGAAGTAACAAATCTGAGCCTGCTGGCATTGCTGCTGACATTGCTTTTAGCTCTTGTTATTTGTCAAATTCCCCATTACACAATATTTTGAGAAATGCCATAAACAGAAATTTGTCAGCAGCTTTGCTTTAACCTCTTATAGAAGGAAAGCATGACTTGTATGTCAGCTTCCCACTGCCGGATTTTCCAAGTCTCAGTGGTGCACTGATAATTCTCATCTGGAGCTCTCCCTTCTAGATTTTTGTAACTCTGCAAGTCTTCAGTCATGACTGTGACAGCATTAGCTGCATGTGGCTCCGTGAACTTCAGACAATACTGGATTTAGAAAACATGAGCTGTCATGTTTTACAGAGAGGAATGTGCTTCTTCAGGAACTGGGGAGGTTCAGATCCTGACTGAAATTCTGACCTCACTTCCTTGTTCCTTCTTTCCAAGGCCTCTGTCTGCCCATCCCTGCAGGAGCACAGACAGCCTGAAGTTGCTTTGCCTGTAGAGTGTCCCCCATACCAAGACCTCTGCACCAAGATCTTGGGAGGGAGAGAGGAAAGGAAGGAAGGGAAAGGGTTGAGAGTTTGAGTGCTGCCATTAATTAAGGTACCTGCTTAATGCACTTTTTGGCAGCCAGCAGATCCACTGTTAGTTTTCCCGTGCTCCACACCACCCCCCCCCATGCTTTTGCACATCAGCAAAAGGTAAAAGCTACATCAGAACAGGTGTCAGGTGCAATTTTCCTTCTGGGAGCATGGGGAATAGTCACTGCTGTGTGTTAAGAATGCAGCAGTTTGCTTTTATTCCAGGAGAGGTTTCTCTCAGTTCATGTTTGAAATGCCACTCCCTGTTAATTTCTGCAGAAAATAATTGTTGACATTAGAACACGGTGTTGAGGCGGCACCAACCCTTCATATTCTTGGTTTGAGGGAAACAAGGAGGGAAAGGAATTGAGAAAAGGAGGAAGTCCAGAGTAGAACTAGCTGCAGCCAAACCAAACATTTTGGCATGTCCCAGCCATTCCCATGGAACATTTAATTTTCCCTTGTCCCTACCTGTGCTTCATGTTTCAGCCAGAATACCTGATTGAGGCTAATGCTGATCTTGGAGCCTGGTTCTGTCCGTGCAGGCACAGAAATGGCAAAGATTGAAGTAAATTTCTTGGGTTTCCTTTCACCAACAATTTGTATTTCAGGAAAAAGCTGTCCAACTTCTTACACACACAGAACTGGAAAGGTGCCTATAACTATGTTGCCAAGCAATACATAGAGAGTGTGAGCAGGGATGTGTATTTTGAGGATGTCCGACTGCAGATGGAAGCAAAGCTCTGGGGAGAAGAGTACAACCGGCACAAGCCACCGAAACAGGTACAGTCAAAGTACTGAGCAAGAATGCAGCCTTGCTCTCCTACAGGTAGTTTTCAACTGAATTTAGAAGGAATTACTTGTTCCCATTCCATTCCATTGAAATGCTCTTTAACTTCTCTTGCCCTCCTGTGTTTTCCATTAAATGATAGTTTATTTTGAATGAAATAAATGCAGAAATTGCTTTATATTTCCTGAATTAGGGGCTGTGTGTTTGTGAATGTCTGACTGTTCTCAGCTGTTGACTGGAGACTGAAATAAAATGGTGTTTGTATTGCTCTTTGAGATGTGTGCCAGCTGCTTTTGAGATAACCAGAGATGTCACAGAATTTATTGCCAGCAGCAGTCTCAGCAAGCACTTAACTGTTAGTGCTCCAGGAAGGTAGATGCTTAAATCTTGTAGACCTACCCAAACACATGACTAGCACTGATATTTAAGAAGAACTGGAAACTGGCTGGAAGCCTTAACAATTTTAATAGCCAAAATTAGTGCTTTTGAGTATGTGGGGTATGTGCACTGCCTCCCATAGGAGGGTTAGTTAATAACTACCTGTCTCACAACAGCAAGATGAGGTGTAGAGTGAAGCACCCAGAGAGGAATCTGGAAATCTAGAAGTGTTAAATGCCACGTGGAGGAAAAGAAGTGAAAGAGCTGTGATAGTTTCTCCTTTAGGAATGTGTCTGGAACAGAGGGAGGAAGTAGGCAGGATACAGAGATACCCAAGTGGTAGATACCCTCAGTCCTTCTCTGAAAAGGCATTTCTCCAAGTTGTGCTGTAGTGACTGTGTGATTTCCTCTCTGGGTGCAGACTCTTTGCAGTGCACTCTTCGGGTACCCACAAAATAAAATAGAAAGCCAGCACTTGCTAAGAATTTTTCAGAGGGATTTGTTGCAGGAGTGAGCTGTTTTGTAGTGTCTGCTCTTCATTTGTGGAATTCCTCCAATAGCCCAAGAAGCATGTGACTCTCCCCCCACCCCCTTGTCAAACAGGATCTTTGCAATTGTTTGGCTTCTTGCTTTGGGAAAGTTTTCACAGCTGGAGGATTCACACACACTTTGATCTGAAGACAGTATTCTGTTGGTCATTGTTTATCTTCTTTTCCTCCCCAGGTGGATATAGTACAGACCTGTATTATTGAAATGAAGAATAGACCTGGAAAGCCTCTCTTTCATCTGGAACATTACATTGAGGGCAAATACATCAAATACAACTCAAATTCTGGATTTGTGCGGGACGACAACATCCGTCTCACTCCGCAAGTGAGGCTTTGTTTAGTGCTTTCCATAAAGTCTGCTGCAGGGAATTTCTTGGCTCTATCCAGAGGTCTTACTTTACTGCCAGGAAAGAAAACTGCAGGCTCTCCAGTACAATGCCAAATTAATTTCTCTATTTGCAGTTTGTTGGCCCCTTCCTTGGGGCCTGCTCTTTCAAGCACTGAGTGCTGCTTTGTTGCACTTCAGTGTCTGTTGGTTTTAGTTGAGTTGAACAGGGTTAATAGTCTTTGGAAAGCTTAAGCCCATTGACTTTAATTATAGTTGCAGGATTTCAAACTTTTCTCAAATGAAGGCAGTGAGAGAGATCTCTCATGTACTATGTACTGAACAGGTTTTTTGGTGCCTCATGTAATGTACAAAAGGAGGTGGCAGATATCCAACTCATGGAAATAACAAATCTAGGCCATTTGCACATAAAAATGTGGTTTTTTTTCAGCTATAACCACTGAAGAGCTGAATCTGAGATTGCATATAGAGATACAAGTACAGATTTCCAGCAATTTTTTGATCTTGTGAAAGAACTTTAAAATACTATTGAAAAATGCAAAATGGTCAACATAGCAAAGGAATGTTTACTGGGCCTTGAGAGTTTTGTTCATTATATTTTTTCCCCACTATTTTTAAGGTATTTGTCACGATGCTTAATGTAAGCAGAGAATTTATGTTCTGGGCTGTCTGAATCAGTGCTGTGCTTTCACAGGTTGGGAACAAAATGTTCTATGGTATTTGCTGCAGTTAAAATGTTTGTCTATCACCACCAGTCACTTCCCCCAGGCCTGGCAGCACTTTTTTGGAGGCCTTCCCAGAAGATTCCTAATATCTCAGCTTTATGCTGAAGAGAAGGGCTTTTTTTACCTGATTCTTGAAATGTGTTTTTTGAAGAAGAGTACAAATGTGCACTTCATTATCTGACACAAAAATGTAGAGACAGAGCAGCCCTTCAGGGGGACCTCTCAGAGGGGAAGGAGAATTTGTGGCATGCTCATTTTTTTCAAAATGTGGCTGATCTTTGCTTGTTGGCAGAAGGAAGCACTGTCCCAGGGATGCAGAGCTTGCAGATTCACGGGCACAGCCAGAATGTTTATACAGAAGTTATTCTGCACTGGCTTCAGAGCCCACTGTTGTTCCCTCTGCCAGCCAGCTCCCCAGTCCCAAAGGTGAAGACTGCAGTGGGAAACAATCTCTAGTACAGGAAGGAGGAATAAAGCAATCTCCTCTCCCCTGCCTGTGTCCACTGCTGGTTTTCTCCCTGCCTCTTTTAGCCCACCTGCTAGTTGGAGCAGGTCAGAGGAACAAGCCACTATGTGCTTTTAGTCTCTTGCTGCTTTCGTCATGAGGTACTAGTTGTATTTCACTGCCAGAGTTATCAGACTTCCCATTTATAACAGGTGAATATCTGTTGCTGTTTTCAGTAGATCAAGGAAAAGTGTTCTCAGACACCTTCTATGATTCTTTCCAGGCCTTCAGTCACTTCACCTTTGAGCGCTCAGGACACCAACTCATTGTTGTTGATATCCAGGGAGTTGGAGATCTTTACACGGACCCTCAGATCCACACGGAGAATGGTACCGACTTTGGAGATGGCAACCTAGGTAAAATCAGCCTCAGTAAAATCAGTTTGACATGCTGTGAATGCTTCTTTTCTGTTCCCAGCTCTCTGCTGAGTAGCCACTGCAGGGCTGGGTGAGCTGGGACGTTTCTGAAGTGAGGAGTCCCTGAACAGGGCAGCTGTCACACAAGGGCACGTTTAAAATGAGAGCTGATCTTGGCTCGTGTCTCCTGGCCTAGTCTTAAACAAGTAGTGAAATTAAGTAGCTTCCTGCAATGTGAGAGCAATAATCATGGCCTTTAATTTCCTTGCCACATTGCAGGAATGGATACAGCTGAATGTGGAGAGGTAAGTGCTGCATATTTTTAAATCTGCAAGTGTCTGTACATGAAGCTGTTCATAGGACAGAGCAAGTTTTGTAAGTAGGATCAAATTTAGGCATGTTTCTCAGTGATACAGCTAATTTAGTTTTTTATTATATCCTGTGCATTCATAGCTTTTGAAGATTTTTGAGACTTCCTTTAACTCTTGTGCAGAGAGAGTGAAAAGCTCTTACAGATGTTGAAATAAAATGGAGGTGGGTTGAGCTGAGTGTGCTCAAAGGATTTTTTCTCTTTCTTTCTCTTGACTTTTTAGAAAAAGGTTTGAGATTTCTGGCTTTTAATAAGTAAACCATAATATAAAATTTGGGTAAACCCTTTCTTCACTTTTTTTAATGCCATAGGTGTTCGAGGTATGGCCTTGTTCTTTCATTCTCATTTCTGCAACAAGATCTGCAAAAGCATGGGACTTGAACCATTTGATCTTTCATCCAAAGAGAAAGATGCCTTGGATTATAATAAAAAATTGCTTGTAAGTGCTCAAAGAAAAAAAAGAAAGGATAAGCTAGCTGTACTACTTAGTTACACTAACTTTAAAAGCCCTGTAAATAAAACTGAAATATGCTGTTTGCATGTAAAATAAAAAGCACCTAATCACTAATGTTGCAGTTTAAATACAGCAGGTTAAAGCTGACTTGTTCATACTTGTCTCTGAATTAATGCTGTAGTTGTAATTGGCAGGGAACCTTGTAACATGGTGCATATTTACGACCAAGTAGATCTTTGAATGCTGAAATCACTGTAAGTTTTGTATCTCACAGGCCTGATCTGGGTAGGGAAAAAAAATAGAACTGCTTGCTTTTAACTAATCTCACTTTCAACAGATTTTAATGGGAATGGGACTTGATGAAATGCTTTGAATGAAATTGAGTCCTAAACAGAACTCTCTCTGACTGTAAAAATGCCAGGACTTGATATTTTGTCGGGGCGTAGAACTTCTCAAAGCAAATACTTCTGTGTATTTGTACCTCCTCTTCGATAGAGGGCTCCTGATAAACATCCATGTTGGCTTAGATGGCACAATTAGAATACACAGAGGGATTATTCACGTGCCTTTGTGGTTGATTTGCCAAGGAATCTGCCCAGACCATCCTCCGTGGCACCGAGGAGAAGTGCGGCAGCAGCCGGGTGAGGACGGTGTCCGGCAGTCGGCCCCCTCTGCTCTTCCGCCTCTCTGAGAACTCGGGGGATGAAAGCATGAGCGACGTGGCCTTTGACTCCCTGCCCTGCTCCCCTTCCTCAGCAACCCCTCACAGCCACAAGGTGGACATGCTCAGTGAGTGAGCCTCATACATCACCTCTGGGGGGTTCCTGAGCCTTGGACAGGGACTTAATTAGTCGGTTTTAAACACAACAGCATATTGGTTTAGTCTGGAATACTTGTTTCTAATGTTGCTCTTTGAGCAGAAATAAAACTGAAAGGACTTCTTTGTAGATAATTAATGCATGGATGCTTCTCTGAAAAAAAACAGCAGCAAAATGATGATGTCTAGAGCTTTCTCTTCAAGCATGTTATCCTTACAGTAAGAAGCAAATATTTTTCTTCCTAGGTTGGCCTGTGTTCAATGAAGTTGATAACTTGGTTCACAAAGACTATGATCAGCTTGATAACCAAAGGGTGAGTGTCTTTTCAACAGAAAATGAGGTTGCAGTTCCCTAATTAATGTGTCTTTAAAGGACTTCTCAACAGCTTTGTGCAGTAAAAGCACATAAAGGTTCTCTTCCTGCTTTCATTGTTGCAGCTCATGTTGCCTTCATATATTTGCTGATCTAGTAAGGGAAGAACATTTTATTTTGAAATAGTATTCATTATTCTTTTTCCACCAGAAATTTATTTGCATTTGATGTATTTAACAGGTAATTAAAGTGTGTGTCTGTTCCCCTACCTGCATTGTTGTGTCTTGGGCACTTGTGCCGACTGTTGTGGTATGAAAACTAAGCAGAATCCCTATGGATTAGGCCTCTGCAAATCTTGGTACTGTGGGATGTTGCAGAACCTCACCTGAGGAGATGCAAGAAGTTTGCAATGGACATTTTCCAGTGCTGGACCGTAGTACCAGTTACTAGTTTATCTTTTAACTGGCTACCACTGAATACTGAAAACTGTATCTAGTAGACTCGATAAAATATGCAAGTCCTTGATTTAGTTCTTAATGTTTTATTATTTTATACAAATGTAAGAGAGAAGACAGTCTTAGACAGTATCTTCTATATCATTAAGTCTTGTTCTGTCTGTCAGAGGTAGCACAACATACAATCATTTTCATCCTGTACAACCATGCAGTATTTTTCACTAAACCAGCAAAAGGTTTGCTCTGTGGGAAATGTCAAGCTGAGATCCTTACAAAGGATAGTGCTAATGCTGTTCTGTTCTTGTGTTCTGTAGGATTTTGAAAATGGTGGAGACAGTGGATACCCCAGTGAAAAGAGAAGTGAGATGGAAGATCTGGATCACAGAGAAAGGGTGAGAACCTGACTGGGTTTAGCAGAGTTGGGCTTGTTCATACTTGAACTGTTTTCATTGAAGAATCTTATTTTTTATCCCTCTTGAGCTAGGCTTTGAAAGCAAAGGAACAGACAGAAATTTCCACATGTTGCAAAATTACTTATTCATCTTGGGAATGGCACTTTTACAGAAAAAAATGATTTGTAATGAGAAACTTAATTTCAGACATCACATTTGATTACATATTGTTGTGGGGTTTAAGTATTCTGTATTGCATTTGGCAAATGTAGCCAGCCAGTTGAATCCATGAATATGATCTGCTTTCAGCCTCTTATCCTCTCTACTTTATATAGCTTGAATATCACAGAACTTAATGTTGTTGTCAGTTAATAACATGCAGCTTTAGAATCCCTGTGGGTAAGTTGGTTACTCCTTTAAAATACAAACTTTGCTTTTTGACCTGAAGATCTTCACAAGCTATTGAATTAGAAGACAGGAAAGAGAATACAGCTTCCAAAGACACCAGCCCTTTTGTCACCTTTGAAGTAGCAGCATATTTGTCATGGCATCTCCAGCTCACAGGATTAAAGCCTGTGCATGCCATGTTCTTCACCATTTTGGTGTGTTTCTTATTACATTGGGATATCACTGAAAGAAGAGGATCCAGTGGAAACAGTTTTGGTCATTTAATTCTGCTGGACAGGAATAGTCTAGAGGGATAACTGGACACAGCAGTCGCTGCAAATTAAATGATGCAAATCTTTGCATTAACGTAGGGCCATTCAAACAACATCCGGAGACAGGAGTCTGATGAAGACAGTTTGGGAAGCTCTGCAAGGGTAAATAAAGCAGAAATGTTCATAGACTGAGTCTGCTGCTCTGTTTGTCCTTTGCTCCACTCATCTAACCACATCACTAAATCAGATTCAATTTCCCTCCCTTTTCAGCTACAGAATATGTTTATTAATATCGATTTACCACTCTGTGTTGTTTCCTTTTTTGTTTTGTCTTTACTTGCCAGTTAAAGAAATTGTCACCTCTGTAACTGATCCCTGACATAAATTAATGATTATGCCTGGGTTTCTCACTTAAAAATAATAATTATAGTTCTGTGGATTTTTTTTCCCTGTCTGACTAGATTATATTTCCTTTCTGTACTTTGTTTTTGGAATTGCATCCCATATGTGGTTGTTTGATTTCTTAAAAACATGCAGTGTTTGAAATAGGTGACAGTAGCTGTCTCCACTGTGTATCTCACTGAGCTGGGGAAGACCAGGCCTTCTTGTATGTTTTTACAAAATATAGCTTCAGTGATAATTGGCCTGTGGCTGTAAATTTAAACAAATAACTACTCTGCAAGGTTAAAAAAAACAGCTTTGACAACAGTAATTTATTTAGATACACTTTTCAGAATTTCCTTGTAAATATTATATATTGCTGTTTCAGGAAATTGAAACAGCTTTAACAGAGTGAAGTTCTGTGCCAGGAACCTTCCCTGTGTGTTCCCCTGTGTACCTGCAAAGACTTTCATTTTGATAGGATTGTTTTCAGCTACTGTTTCCCACCCACCAGTTATGTTGAAAAATTTGTTCTCATTTGTGTTGCACCTCCTGAGAAACACCAATGCATGTATCTATCTGCCTGTCATCTTCTGCATTGTTACTTCTCATTTTTCTAGAGCTCTAGAATGCAAGCAGCATTTAAAATGTTGTGAACTGATATTCTGATCATAAATGTTGTGGGTTTAATTTTTTTGTGCATGGATAACCTCAGTACTTGCAGTGTGACTATCAGTTGCTTATTTTTGTAAGTAATTTTTTTTCTGATTCCAAACTTAAAGATGACTCTTTGCTTCCTTGCAAAGTGATGATGTTTGGATTGAAATAGAGGGCTTTACTCTGTTTTTGTAATGATGAATAATAACCATTTATTCAGCTACTAACATGACTTTTGAAAGTTGTGTCTCAAATTACAGTATTTACTAATAAGTAGCAATATTAATGGAGGTTTTGATTTCTGGATGGTAATCCGTATCTATGAAAATTTTCAATTTTGCATTTAAATAATAGTTTATTTAACATTTCAGATCAGTGTGGAGAAATGGAATCTGTACAACTCTTCCAGAGTTCATGTCCACAGACCATCCTGTGTTGTCCAAGAAATTCAGAGGCTCAATGCACTAGAACTTGAAAAGAAAATTGGGAAGTCAGTCCTTGGAAAGGTAGGATGGGTCTAGTAATCCTCTTTTTTCCAACTGGAAAGAAACTTATTTATTACTTACATAGAGGTGTTGCCCTGCATGTGTTTATTTGTGCAAGTGAAAATAAACACATCCATAGCTTTGTGTCCCCTAACCATACTGTGTGAAGGACATTTAAGCTCAGGAACCCATGAGTTTCATCTGCTTTTAGACTTGAAGCATCTGGGCTCCTTTAGGAAGGACCCTGCTGTTGGTTAGTCTGCCTTTCCAGAGGCATCATCCAGGGAGGTTCCAGTGGGGTGGTTATGGTGTGTCTGACCCACATACCTCACACACAGGCAAGGCTGGGCTCCTGAAAAAGGGCAGCACGGACAAGCTCTTTTTACTCCAGACTATTCAAGATAATGCAAATGTGAATAAGTTTGGGTTTGTTATGGGCTTAACCCCACACTTAAAACACGGTGTAGATCTTCCTGAACATCCTGAGAGCCTTAGGTGTTCTCAAAACTTTTAGTTTGTGAAGAAGCCAGTTTTTCCCTTGGGGAGTCAAAAAGCCCCTCAAAATCCCACGGCATGTTTGGAATTAAATCCTGCCCCTCACTGATAATGAAGGCTTCAGTGGTGTGAGGATTTTACCCCTGATGGCCTTGATTTTCTGTGCCTCAGGTTAATGCCTCTCCTGGGAGGGCCCTTGCTGTGCACTGAAGTCTGTGCCCCACGGTCACTGCTGTTTGCCTTGCTGGCTGCAGTGCCAGGCAGTTTCAGGCTGGGTGCCTTTAACTGTGATTCCCTCCTAGAGCTCTCCAAGGCCCCAGCACCTGTGCCAGGACGTGCCCCTAAGACCTGGTAAAGGGTGGGCACAAGGCTTTGGAAGGATGAGATCCATGTGAAGTCCTTGTGCCTCTCCCCTGTGCGATGGTGCTGCAGGTTCACTTGGCCATGGTTCGCTACCACGAAGCCGGGCGTTTCTGTGAGAAGGACAAGGACTGGGATCAGGAGTCGGCCCTGTTTCACCTGGAACATGCTGCAGACTGTGGGGAGCTGGAAGCCATCGTTGGGTTAGGACTCATGTGCTTTCAGCTGCCACATCACATTCTTTCGGAGGTCACTGTGGAGGTAAACACATCCAAGAAAATGCCAAAATGCAGATTTGTGGTGCGTTGTAAAAATAACGTAAGAGCAGCGGGAAATAGAAAACAGTAACCATAGTTAGGTGTTCTGTAGCCCCTCAGAGAAAAGCGATGATTTTGTAATTAAGGATTTGGATGAAACAGCAAAAAATGCTGCCTCTTTCTGGTTTTGCCAGAAAGTTACTGCATGCCTTTGGGAAGTTTCTGGAGTCATCTTCACTGTTCAGCTGCTTTGTTTCTTGTGGCTGTGCCTGTTTCTGTTTCTCAGACACACTGAACACTTGCAGCCATTACTAATTTGGAGAAGCTGTATTTAGTGTTAGAGGGAGGAAGGGATGGTTTTACTCAAAAACATGCATTTGAAAGGTTTTGTTTGTTTTACCAGGACACAAAGGAGAACAGAAATAAAGGATTTAATTACTTGCTGAGAGCAGCAGAAGCTGGAGACCGGCCTTCCATGATCCTGATAGCAAGAGCATATGATACAGGTGTAAATCTTGGGGGAGACAGGTATGTTACTTTTAATTAAGGATGATTTTAAATTTTAAGAAGTTTAAAAATGCTTTTACCTCAGTAAGTCTCTCTTAATCTGACCTTCCAAAACGCTATACAGTAGCCTTTTGAGTTTGTTTTTTTTTAGCGTTTCAGTTGAGTTTTTAAAAGTGGACAAATATTAATTTCCTTAAGTATCAAATATAACAGGTGATGATAGTGATTTTTCTGGTTTTGTATTTTAGCATGTCCTTGTTATTTACATGAGTTTTCTGTTTTGTGCAACAGTGAAACTTTTTATTTCACCTTTGCCAAACAACATTACACTTCTAATTGAAGTGCACTGAGCATTCTCAATATGAAAATCCCTGATTTTAAAGTATTTATGAAACAAGACCCTCTGCAAATTCAGATCTTTTTCTAAATCAGTTACCTTCACAAATACAAATGCCACACCAAAACCACACAACTGGTGAAGCTCAGACTCTGGAGTTCAGCAAAACACTTCAGTCTGAAGTGACCCCAGCCTCATTTTGCTGTAGTGACCTGATTCTGCAGTGCAGTTAGTGAGCCTCCATGAGAATGTTTGCTTCCTTGGGAGCATCAGGGCTCTGAGAAGTCGGTGCAGAATTGGATTCTGAATCTCCAGTGCCAAGTACATTTGTTGCCTAAGGGAACCATCTTCAAAAATTGTGTTTAACTTCAGAGCCCAGGACTGGAAGGAGGCCCTGCACTGGTACAACGCTGCACTGAACATGACTGACTACGATGAGGGAGGGGAATATGATGGCACTCAGGATGAGCCCCGGTATCTGCTCCTGGCCAGGGAAGCAGAGATGTTAATGACAGGAGGGTTCCACCTGGATAAGGATCCACAGAGATCAGGTGAGGCCTTGTTTTGTTTCTGTAATCAGTAATCCTGCTTTTCCTTCCCTGTTACCCCAGCATGCACCCCAAAAATAGACTTCCTGCTTTATCTGTTACAAAACATCCAGGGGATTTGTTGGTGAAGCTGCAAGGATGCTGGGTGTAACAAGGCTGGAAACAGTGAAAGAAGAGATTTAGGCAATGACAGGGGTAGTGGGTGGTGCCAGGGCCAATCCTGTGACACACTGAGTCACTACCAGGCAACCTTCACTCCCTTCCAGCTTGCTCTTCTGGGTCACTCCCCTCAGCTGCAGGTTGCTGCTTGTATTTTGAGTTACACCCATGACTCCCAGCCCTGCACAACATTCTCTTACTTGCTGCGTAATCTCCACGTTAGATATCTGTGTCTTAGAGTCCTCCTGGGGGGTCCTACAGGCATATTTCCAGTCCTTCAGAATACATTGAAGAGCCATCAGCAGCCAGTCATACAACTTTAACCCAGATTCCCAGCTGATGTAACTCTGACACTATTAAAACACACCCACACATCCGGCCCTGCAGTTTGATCTCAATTTCTCCTTTTGTCCTTTATTTGCTTCAGGCTAAAGCGATGTTTTTTCTTTACTCTGTCAACATAACTGATCCTGTTTCCTCCTCTAGGTGAGCTTTACACAGAAGCAGCAGAAGCAGCAATGGAAGCCATGAAAGGCAGACTGGCAAATCAGTACTACCAAAAAGCAGAAGAGGCTTGGGCGATGATGGAAGAATGACGCCGAAATTAAGCAGTTCTTGTATATAAATTTTTGTAGACTTGCTGCATTTGCAGCTAAAAAGCTATATTTTTATGTGATGTTACGAGTTTCTTTTTTTTGTATTTCAGTTTTCTAAGTGTTTTTGAGGGGAGAAATTCAAATGTAACTATGTAGGGTGCCATAGCATACTTCTGTTAGCGTTTTAAAGCTGTAATACAGACACACTTGACCTTTTGTACTTTTTTAACTTCTAGTGGGCTTAGTTTTTTTGACCAGAAAAATGAAGCCTTATTGTTTAGGTTTCACATATCCTGGGTTTTTTGCAGCAAATGATCAGTGTGTTTACATTTTTCTTCTTCTCCCCGCACACAGAAAAACATTTTTCTAAATTCTCAGCATTTCTTCATCATTTTTGGTGTAACTCATCAAATTTGCACATAAGTGTAAGTTTTCAGTTTATGGATGCAACTACTGATGTTAATAAGTAGTCCCATTCTGTTATGCTGGCGTTGTTGGACACTTCTGTTATTCTCAGATGAATTCCAGATAGAATCCTTACAATTTGGGGAGGGGTGGGAAAGATGCTTCAGATTGGCAGCGAGGATGTTCAGGATGGAATGTTTTATTCATCACCAGCATTGCATATCACACCATTAGAAAATCACTCATGTTCCTGTTGAGGTGAGGCATCCAGCTACCTCCCTCACTTCCACATTTTGCACCATATAATAGCTTAATTGTATAAAATTCTATTGATCTTACATTTGTCCAATGATGTACAGTACCAAGATCTGTAATATATGAGTAATTTGAAGTTATTTTTACAGTGGCATCTCAATTCTCAATGAAGCTAGATCATCTCACTTAAAATGAGAATATGCTTTCCACCATTTCCAGAGGGATGTTTGAAAAGGTTAGAAGATGTTGATTTGCCTTTTATATGTACAGAAAACAATTTATATGGTTTAAATATATTTCAAAATGGTATTTTATCTGCAAATGGTTTCAAATGTCAGTTAGAGAAAAATTGCTGGTTAAAAGGGGAGAACAGTATTATCCCCAAACACTTGTATCTGTGTCCTGTTTGCTCCTGACCAGTGATGGAAGGACAACTACATGGTGGTAGTTGAATTATCATTGCATATAGAGAAGTTTCTTCCAAA
Source organism: Platyrinchus mystaceus (assembly GCA_035041135.1). NCBI lineage: Eukaryota > Metazoa > Chordata > Aves > Passeriformes > Tyrannidae > Platyrinchus > Platyrinchus mystaceus. The sequence goes on from JAWWLV010000035.1 coordinate 9,254,658, forward strand.
TCTGGTATTTTATTCCATCTCTATGGATAGTACAGAAGCTGTTTCTATTCCTTGGCTGTGGTTAACAGTCATTTTGCAGGAAACTTAAGGTGGAAACTTCTGCTTTCTTGGCCTTAGTCTCCTGAGGGTGTAAATTGATGTCCATAAGGGGCAGCCCCTGTCAAGTGCTGAATAACCTGTAGTGCTCACCACTTCAGCCAAGCTGTTAAAAGCATGCTTTGAGATGGTGCAGGTGAACAGGATTTCTTGCATGCATAGCCCAGTAATATTAATTTCTTGTAAAATGCAGAAACTGCTCAAGGAGCAGAAGTCAGTTCTCCCTTTCCTGTGCAGTGCCTGTCACTGGGCTCAGGTTGTGCTCCCTGTTTTCTCTTTTTCTGGCAAATGGATCTTGAATTACTGTTCAGACAATATCCAAGGATGATGTTACTAACAACTGCCACTGTCTGAAAGATCTCCTGGTGGTTAAGGGTGTGAGATAAAAAGATTTGAATCCTTTCAAGGAGAGAAGGGAGTTCTCTTTGGATGTTATACTTCTGGGTGGGTGCTGTAACCACCAGGCAATTGTAGCCATGAGTAGTCCTGCAACACGTGGCAACATCTTGCTGTACATTGCAGGGCTTGTGGGACCGTAGTGGCCATGGCCTTTTTAGTTTGTTTTTGTTTTGAGAGTGAAGGCAAAGCTCTTCACCCACCGATGGAGGAGTATCTAATTTCTAGGTCTCAGTTCATCTCTGGTGGTATTAAACAAGGAACTAAAGCAACCGGATTTTTGGACCTAATATGCTGAAAAAGAACCAGAGTTTGTAGGATTGCAAGTCAGATGAATGTTTTAAGTGCCTATTCAAAGTTCTGCTTCAGATACCTAAAGCTTCTTTGGGACATGGCCTTTTTTGCCATTTCAGTTCATAGCATTAAAACTCCAGCTGTGACCTCAAAAGACAGCTGAATAGTCTGTGTTTTGTGCAGAACCAACACAGTGTAGGCACTATAACAAATTCAGACAAAAGGATTTGTTTTCCTCAGAAGGTGTTGATGCCAAGTCTCTGAGATTTTCCTTGAGAAGAAAACATCTGACAACACCACCAACCGTGTAGGGAGGAGAGGAGACTGAAAGTGCCTGTCCAAAATGTGCATGTAAAGGATGTAGAGTGTAATTATTCACACTTTTTGGTGTAGTTTAATTTGCTAAATTCAGTAGTTGCTAAAGTTGCTGACAGCTCTGTGTAGATCTGGTATGTAAATGTGCACACAACTCAGTGCAAAAATTACTATGATTAATTCTTTGTTTGCAAATACTACTTTTTAGTGATGAAGACTACCTTCTGTCCTAAGATGGTATCATGATTTAGCCATACAATAAATGGGACTGTCAATAATACGAAAATTTTTATGTTTACAGAAATAACTGTATTCTGTGACATTCTTTTGAAGGGAAAAACTATATATTTGACAAACTTTTGCAGTGATATTGCTACATGCTGTATTTTTAATCTATTCACAATGAATAAAAATCTGTATTTTACAAAATGTGAAAATAAATCTGAGGCTCAACCTGCCAGAACTTACCTGGGTTCAGTGTTTCCAGATGTCAGTGGGAATATTGCCTGGGTAAGGACAGAGAGATGGAAGCCTTTGTGTGTCAGACATGCAAATACTGCCTGCCTGCATCACTTAGTCCTCTCATTCACTTTGGTTTCATTCTGGCTGGTCAATAAAATTGTTCTTTTTGTCACTTTTCTCAGTAGAGTTTTATTTTTTGCATGTGGGGGTTTGCTTTTGGTTTTTTCTTTTATAATTTGCCAAAATTCAATCCTATTATTGCAAGCTTCCAGAAATTCTCTGTGTTGTTTGTATTATGCCATCCCTGATTTTGTTCACTTTCAGCAGTCCCAGTAACAAACTGAGAGGAAATAAATTAGATGTTAACAACAAAATCTGTTTTCCTCAAGAAAACTAAAGGATTGATGTGTTCTTTGATTTGCATTCGATTTCAAACTTAAAAATGGAGCTCTTGCTGTTGCCTTTTTTTTGTTGCTTTATTTAGAACTTATTGTACCTGTGTAGTTTAAACAATATGAAATTATTCTCCAGCACAGGCACTGTGAAATAGCAGAATCTCCTGACAAAGCCCTAGCTGGGCCTCTGCACTGTAGAATCACTAAGAAAAATGGTGAAATTTGGCACTGCTATAGCTTTGTAGCCTTGTAATTTTTACCTATAGCTGTTGTCACGGAGAACTGGAGTATTTGGTGAGTGTAACAAAGGAAGTGGGAATAGCTTCTTCAAAAACTATGGAGACAGCCAACACTTAGAGCTTATAAATTGCCTGTTTCTTAATTACTGGTCTATGGGACTGATTTAAATCTCCTTCTCTTCCCCACAGATATAATTTCACTCAGAGTAGGATGAGTGCTGACAGACACAGGTGTAGTTTAGATGGGGCAAAGCAGGAGTGCTGAATTTGGAAAGGCAGAATTTCATTTGAACTTCAGGTTGGATTCGGGGCCAGTGCTGCTGATGGTGAGTCAGGCTGTTCTCAGGTGTAAGTTCAGGGCCATGTGTGCCTTCCTGGAGAAGCTCCTGGGTTGGTACCCATTGGGCCTGGTCCTTAGTCTGGAAGTGTTTGATACAAGTGTTGGGTCCTTCCTGTCCTCTGGCCAAGTCTTGTGCCAGGAAAACGATACAATGAGGCTGGTAGCTTGCAGTGTAGTTTGAGTCCTCCTGGAAGTTCACTCCTTTTTAATATAAAATGAAAAAAATGGTGACCCAACTGCCACCCCCAAGGGACAACCTGTGCTGTTGTCCCCTGTAAGCGTCACACATGGCTGATGTGAATAATTCTGGGGACACAATCTTCCTTCAGCGCTCGAGGGAAATGTCTCTATGGCCAGGCACCCAAACATTCCCGGGACAGAGGCTGAGTTCAGCTGTGACAGGGCAGAAAAGCACTTCTCAGGGAGGGTGTTGGTCCATCACTGCCTAGGCAACAGTACCTGTGGGGCCGAGCAGCCCATGCAACAAGGAACAGTTTGTGATGCGTGTTCCATGCAGCCTCCCACACACAGACACACACACACACGCCCGGAGACTGCTAAATCAGACTCCCTACAATTTTCTGCCTAAGCAGATTACAGCTGATTTGCTGTGTGAAGCCAATTCAGGTCTGCCTGTCTTCCCTCCTCCCCTGAACCTCTCCTGCGTCTCTGCAAAGCCAGGGCCGTGGGAGGAGCGTCAGCTCCTTCTGTTCCCAAAAAAAGCCCGCACTGAAGTGGGGGTGTGAAACTGCAGCAGCGCCGGAGGAGGAGGAGCCCATTCACGCTCACACGTGTGCGCTGTTATTCCTCAGTGCGTGTAGGCAGTGAGTGAAATTTTTACCAGGACTCCGCAAAGCTGCAGCCTCTGACGATGAGGGTGGTGAGACACTGGCACAGGTTGCCCAGAGAGGTGGTGAATGTGAGCCCTGCAAACATTCAAGGCCAGGTTGGACTGGGTTCTGAGCAACCTGATGTAGCTGAAGATGTCCCTGCTCACTGCAAGGAGTTGGACTAGCCGGCCTTAAAGGGCACTTCCAACCCACCCCCAAACCCTTCTGTGATTCCATGTTCAGCAGCTCCCAGGCAAGAGAGTGCTGGGTGCTGCAGGGACAGGCTGTGGGAGGTGCCAGGGGAAAGGGTTGAATGAGGCTGTCGGCAGAACTCCGGCAGGTTTATTTTCTCTATCCCGTTTAAATGAACTGCCACAACTACACAAATAAATCAAGCTGCATAAAATCTTTGTGGCCTTACCCTAGAGAAGCTGGAATTCTTCTCCAAATACAACCCTTCAGTTCTAATTAAGCAGTGAAGATAACACTAATTCCTGAAGAAAACTTACCAGACTTTCAGGCAAAATATGGCCAGAGGCTCTCAGAGGCACGTTCATGGGGACTACCGGTGCTACTACCCCTTTACACAGCAGTGTCCTGGCTCCTGCTGCTGCTCCAGCCTCCCTGTGCTGCGAGCAAAACACCCCAACTCCCAGCCATGGAGCCTGCCGACTTTTGGCTTTGCACATTCAGTGAGTCGTAGCTTTGCAACAGAAAATTAAAACTTTAGAATTGTTTTTAGGCTCTCGGGGTGGGTGTGTGCCGGGGCGATACCCCGCGTGCCGCGGAGGCGACAGTGCTGCGCCGTGGCATCCACGTGGCAGCGGGGGCGGCGCGGAGGGCCCGGGCAAGGCTCGGGCACTGTCCCCAAGGCGCGTCCCCGGGGCGCTGCTCGTCCCTGGTTGCACCGCACCGCTGGACGTGCACCGGCTTGGAGTCAGGGGTTGAGCAGAACCCCACAGCGGTTTATTGCTCAGGTGGAAGGGGGGATGTGTGGGGAGAGCGGTTGCCAGGACGGGGGGATGCAGAGGGGAGGACGGGGGTGCTGCTGGAGGAGAAGAGGAAGGGGAAAGGCAAATATGAAGTAAAAGAGCCGACACAAAAGCGGCTGTCAGGGCGGTAGCGTGGCCGAGCGGTCTAAGGCGCTGGATTAAGGCTCCAGTCTCTTCGGGGGCGTGGGTTCGAATCCCACCGCTGCCACAGCCTTTTCTTTTGTGCCGCGGGCCGGCACAGCGCCCCCTGGCGGCGGCGGCGGCCGCAGGGCACTGTGGGTAGGAGGAGGGGCCGCGTCCCCACGTGCCGGCCCGGGTGTCACCAACATGGCGGCTGCCTGAGGCCGCCCCCGCCGCCACCGACAGGGAGCGGGGCAGCGGCGCCGCCGCCGCCCGGCCCGCCCAGGTACGGGGGGACCCGCGCCGCTTTTGCGCCTCCCGGCGCCGCCCGGGCGACGGGGACTGTGAGGGCGGTGGCGGGGCAGGAGCGCGGCCTGGGCTGCGGTGGGCTCCGCCCGTGCGGGGAGGGCGGCGCGGACGGGACTGTCCGAGCACTCGGCACGGTGGGGCAGCGGGGCCGCTCCGCCCGGACTGGGCTCGGCGCTGGAGGGGAGCGGGTGGGTCCCTCGACTCCCGCAGGGGCCCCGGGAGCCCCGGCCAGTGCTGCGGGGGCTGCGAGCCCCGCTCCTCCCGGGCCGTGTTCCCGCAGCTCCCGCCCCGCCGGCACTCGCTGTCCGTGCCCGCACCGGCTCCGCGGGGGCTCCGGCCCGGCCCTCCCGCCCCGGGGCGGCTTCGCTCCGTCCCCGCGCTCGGTGCGGGTTAGGCGGTTCCCCGTGGGCTCCCCTCGGGTCCCCCTTTCCCGCGCCCGCCGTGCCGCTGTGTCAGGACACAGCTCGGTGCCAGGAGCGCGGAGCCGAGCCCGGCGTGGGGCACGGCCTGGGCACCGCGACCTGCCGCGGCAGGGTCGCTCACAGCGTGCCCCGGCGGGACTGGCCGAGCACGGGCTGCACTGCAGAAGTGTTGAGGTGTTACAGAAAGGTTTGTGCGTAATGCATGATCTCTGAAACCCTGAAGGTTCCCTTCACCTCCAGAGAAGGGTCCTGGTGCAGGGGAGCCCTCCTGGGTTCGCTGCCAGAAGATGACTGTGCAAAGCTGCGTGCAGACAGGCAGAGCGAGGAGAAAATTAAGCAAGTAATTGGGTCAAAATGATAATTATCATAAACGTATGGAAGATGCTTCAGCTGCTTTTTTGCAGGTTCCATTTCACTCTGTGCCATGAGCTACCCTAAGCTAAAGGATTGCTGAGACAGCCCCTCCAGAGGAGAGTCAGGGTGCCAGTTATGGCAGTGATTCAGGAGATGGCACTTTTTCCACTTTGCTGGTTCATTTTTTATACTTCAAGGCACTGATGCAGCAGGAATTCCCGACCTTTCTTGCACAGTATGATTATATACATAGAATTTGTCAGGTTGCAGTGTTGGCACTTTGAGGGTCCATTATTACTACCAAATTTAAGTATGAATGGAATGCTGGAGCATTTCATGCAGTCCTGGGTAAAAGCCTGTATGTCAGATGATGTGCAGATTTGCAGTTTTCCTTCTTAGTTATATTATAGTCTTTGGTAATAAATTAAAAAAAAATCTCTAGGATTCAAAAGCCCTTTTAAGCTCAAACTTAGAAGTGTAGGACTCAGTCACTTCATCACTTATTTTTTTTATGGTTCTTTACCGCAATGTTTTTCTTTGTTGGTTCTAAATTGATGATGTTATGGGCAGCTAATGAGCGGTTTCATTGGTCCTTGTGTTGGTCATGTCAGAGGAGAAATGAGAAGATTTGTATCTCTTGCCCTCCTGCAAGCTGTTCTAAAGTTTAATGATTCACACTAATAATTCCCATTACAGTTAGATTTACAACTTACAGGAAAGTCCCTCTTAAAAGAAAACAATTCAGCCAAAAGGAAGTTTGAAACTGCTGACCGTGTTTGCTAACCCTTAGTGTTTAATTCCATTCTGTAAGTGTGGTGATATCATAAATGTATGAGAAATGTAGAGATGAATACCACCATATATATATATGTATTTGTATTAAACATAGAATTGTGACTGCATGCCATCATTCTGATTCAGATTACTTCCAGTTGCATCAGTTATAAGCTGTGCTGGGACACACTGCTTCCTATTTATAGACCTGTCAGTCTGATACTCCAATGAAAGGAGCTGTAGTCATCCTTTGTCCTTGCATGAATAAGAAGAAAATGTAATCTCTGTAATACAACATTTTCCCTGAGCAGTGACAGCTGGATTCACAAAGATTTTGTGTTTAATTGTGTAAGCAGCGCTAGATGAGAGACCAGAGACCAGGCCCTTCAGGCTAAGCTTCTCTATCCCTCCTTAGCCCAGGGAATCTTAATTTCCCTTCTGGAAAGTGAAATCAGAAGTGTGAAGCCAGCACACACTTGGCACTCAGGCTGTCAGGAAGGGAAGGGTGATTCCAGTGCTCTCAGGGGCATGTGGAAGGAGGGTTTGGATCCAAATGTCCCACCTTCTGGGTGTTACCACGTGTTCTCACACATCCTGGGCATCCCCCCGCCCTCAGCTCTGTGCTGAATGCAAACTGCAGTTGTTCCATGTCTGCAGAGCTGTCAGGCTGGTGCTACGTGAGCCTGCTGTGTCAGGGCACCCAGGGGAAAAGCAAAATTGGAGCAGACAAATCTCATTTCTTTAAAACATATTGGTATGTATTTCTGGGAAGAACTGAGTGCCTGATGGCAGAAAACACTGAGAGCAGCCTGATATCACTTACTCAGGGTTTTGCTGTAACATCCCCTCCTTGTAGTTAAGGTACTGGCTTTTTGATGTGAAGGTTTCACATTTCTACAAAACTATTTCAAATATGAATTTGAAATACTAAGTCATAAATTTTTAAATACAGGTATATGGTGGGAAGAGCCAGGGATATGCTGGTGCATAAAGAAATGGACAATTCCAGCTCCATACTGGGAAGGGCATTTTTTTGGTAGCAGAGAATCTGTAAGTGAAAAATATGGAATCTGTTTCCTGTGTGGAATGGCAGAAACAGTGTAAGCCTAAATGGAAATTTGCCCATGTTGTGATGTTAATAACACTCATATCCACAATGTCCAGCCTCTCTGAAAGGTTTCTGAGATAACTGTGTGTACATTAACATGATGTTCTGAGAAGCCCCTCCATCAGCTAAAATATGTTGAGCTGCCTAAAACCATGATGTGGTTTGTGTATTTGAAAAGAAAAAAGCCACTGTCTTGGATGTAACATGGATGCTGGGTTCCTTCTTCCCCAGCTGACCCTGAATGCTGCCTCTTTCTCTTCCTCCAAAGGAGGTCCAACAAAGAAGCAAGCTGGCATCAAGGAGTGAGGGAGAGTTCCTGAACACAGGTCTTGTTCCTTTGCCTGATCATCTTTGTTGTTAAAACTTCCCTCGGTCAGTTTGTGAGAGGTCTGATTTTTGTATGCCTATCTTGACCAGTACCGGCTGATTAACAGTGTCTTAAATGATCTAAACTAATTAACATAGTTGCAGTGCCATCCCAAATAATTGGTAAATCCTTTTGTTTGATTTCAGAAGGGAAAAACTATTGTTGCTTTAGCTGAGGGTTCATTTTTCATTCAGAGGTCTGAACCAGGCACAGCACTGACTGGCAGTGGATTGAACGTGATGAATTTTTGTTGCAGAGCACCCAGTCCCCAGTTAATATCTGTCGTGTTTTCTTTGGAGCTGGTGCAGTTGTGAAGTAGAGTCTGTTGCTCTGATGCTTTTAAAGGACTCTGGGAAAGGCCAAGGAGTGTATTTTGGAGCTCTCATTTAGCAGGACAGTCTGAAGAGTGGTAGGTCTGGAGACAAGGCTGCAACGTCAGGTGAAATCAAGGTCAGCATATTCACAGGCAGGAATATGGTCTGGTCCCAAGCACAGGGTTTACATGGGTTTTTTAATTCTCCCAGCTCTTAGCTGGCAGTTTAGTTGCTCACACCTGGCTGTAGCTGTGTGTTACAGTGACACAGCCTGTAAAGATACTCTTTATTCCGGTGTGAAAGGCCTGCCTTTCCCTCCCGGTGCCCTTGATTTAGTGCTCTCCTACATAACTGCAGGTTTTCAGGGGAGTTACAGCTCCTCACCTGGTTTTGAGACATTTGCTTGTCTCTTAAATTTTGTGGCCTTTGGTCAAGATTGTTGAGTGTTGGGGACCTGTTCATGCAAACATGTACATTCCTGCAAAATACAGACTAAACAGATTATCACTGAAAGGAACTGAGTTAACTTGAACAAATACTCCAGGCTGCATGTGGTGTGTGACACAGATGAAATGACTCATAGGACGTTTCTGTTTTCTTTCAGGTTGTGCCAAGGAATAAGCCAAGAAAAAGCTTCGTTTTATCCTAGCATGGCAAATGAAGAAGATGATCCAATTATACAAGAGGTAAAAGTGCATTGTGGCAGCAGTGATTGTACATGAGAATTTTTTATTATTATTGTTATTACAGTTCCAGGTGTTCTTAGGTTGCTGAAACAATGTGTCATCAACATGAGTGGTTATCTTATAACCAATGGCTTGCTCTGTGCTAAGAATTATGTTGTGTGGGCCCAGTATGTGTCTCATGGTATCTGTTTTGTCAAAATAGTGGTGTCTGTGTTGGCAAGTTCAGCTCAGGTTTTTCACCTTTGCAATCTTTCAATGTCAGAAGTGGAATACAGGAGGGAAATTTGATTCTACTGTTGTGTGGTTCCAGTGACTTTATCGTATGTCTCCGAGAGCTGAAAAAATTGTAATGACTTTGATGAGTTAATATCTGTTTAATATGAAGCTGCAGTGTTTCATGCCTTCTGCTAAAGTGAGCAGTTGTGTTCTGAGTCTGGACTTACTTAAAGGACTGCTGTGTTCCAAGGGGAAGCCACAGTGTCTTGTCACTTTATGTCTGAGTTTACACACCAGAAGTACAAGGAAGGGCAATCCCTAAGAAGGAGAAAAGCCATGAGAAAAGGAGGGGCAATTGTCAGGAGTGTATATAAAATGGCAGCTTCCATATGTCTCATTCATGAAACATCTCAGGATTTTCAGTGCTGGTGGCCAAATGCAGGTATTGAATCAGATTGGGGATATGGGATGTCTCTTGTCTAATTTAGAAAGATTTTATGCCAAAATACTGGTAATGAAATTACCTTTCAGTTGTGATGCCCAAGTGAAAACTTCGTCTCCTGTGAGGAAAAAATTCCTCTTTCATTTCACATTTGTTTGCCAAGTTTCCTTGGAGAGGAAAAACACAACTAGAGCTACTGTCTGCTGCCTCTTCATAGTGGTTTTTTTTTTTTTAGGTTTGGTGTTTAAAAAAGCCAACTGCAGAATTTCATGTCAAAGTCAGCAGAGAGGAAACTTTTGACAGGAGAGTCATGAATATGTTTTATGTTAGAATTTATAATGAAAAGCTAATATTAACAGTATTTGAACTCTAAGGATTATACTTTTATCTGAGGCTCCATCAGAAGTTACAGCTGGCATCTGATGAAAGTTGTTTTGCTTTTTAGATTGACGTGTTCCTGGCCCGAAGTCTACTGGAGAAGCTGTATCTATTTCAGGTATTTCAGTTAACTTTAATGGAGTGATAGTTTGTTTCAAATAAATGCAAAGAGCTGTAACTTTCCTTACTGCTTCAGCCTGCCAAGGTCTGGGATACAGATAAGCCTGTTCAGGTCTCAGTCAGTTTGGGGTCGAGGAGTAGAGCCCTGGTTGCTGATGGGGCCTGTGGGTGTTGTGGAGAAATGGCAGCTCTGAGCAGGAGCTGCTGTGGCTGGGAGATTTCATTGGGATACCACACTGTCCTCTCAGCATTCCCCAAGGGTTCAGAAGAAAGACCCATCTGGCTAAACCTGGCTGTGCTCTCCTGACTAGCAACTTGTGGCCCATGTCCTCTAAGCTAACACTTACTTGTGTAAACCCACAAACATTTTAGGTAATAACTCTCCAGAGAGTTAATGCTGAGGGATGGGTTTTTAATTGCTTCTAACACTTCCTTTTCTGCTGGACTAACGTGAGGGACTATTTTCCTGTGTTACAGTTTATTGTGGTGTGTGAGGGGAAGCAAGGGGGCTGTGTAGTGACAAAAGCAGAGGACTGGGAAGAAAGCAGCAGACTTTCTAGGTCATGCTCCCAAATCCCCTGATGACTCATGAATCAGTCAACTAATTTCTTTTCTTGATGTCTTGTCTCCATCTGGCAAGTGGATCTACATGTGAGTGGACAGGGGAAGTGGAGTTAATTTCTGTGAAGTTTTTGATCTTTAAATGGAGAGGGGTTCATGAAATGGGTTTGTTTTGCAGTATCCCATTCGCCCAGCTTCCATGACGTACGATGATGTTACACATTTATCAGCGAAGATAAAGCCAAAGCAGCAAAAGGTTGGTCATCATTTGAGTCCAGTCTGTAAAAGTTGTGTTATGTTGTGCAGAATGTACTTAAGGAAAGCATATTGTGCTATTAAGCTGTTAACTGTGCAACTACTTGCAGGACCAGATCTCTGTGCTTGGAGGTCTGGGGAGTCTTTGTTGTGTCTGTGAGGTAGAGTTTAGAATAAAAGTCATTTATAAGTTGTGATGGAAAAGCCACTGTTTTAATGGAAAATAGAATGAATCAGGGAAACATAGTTACTAATGCTAATTCAGTTGGTAGATGCTTGTGTGAATACAGCTTGGTTTAAAAGGTCTTTACAGGGTTGAAGGAGGATTGAGCCTTTGAGCCATGCTCTTTCAGTGTCAGTGCAGATCTTGATTTCTCTCTTTCCTGGCTGTGAATCATCAGGAGTCCTTTTGAAATCAGTGGGGTTTTGTATAGGTAGTGAAAATACAGCCAAAGCCAGAGTGATTGCATTTGCTTGCAAATGTATCCCAGAACTGTGGCTATTATTTTTAAATGCCTTATTTAAAAACTGCAGCAATAGATGTCTGTGTTACTAAAATTTGGTTCTGGGAAATGATTAAAGAGAGTGCTTGGGTGAACTTTGGAGTTAGGATGCATGTTGTGTTCAGGAAGTCTTCTGTTAAACTTAGCAAACATTTGCATTGTAAGCATTGTGCAGGCCTTTGTAAATACACTGTCTCATCCAGAGACTTGAAACTAGTTCAGTTTATGAATAGCATAAAGGGGAAGAAAAATAAGACAGTAGCTGTGATACACACATTTATAAGGGCTTTGGCACACCCTGAGGAAGAATATGTACTGTATTGTCGTAGTATATAAGTAAAAATGCTATGCAGGAAAATGCTTTGGTTTTGAACATTTGTCTGAAGTTTAAAGTTTAAGGGAGGAAGTAGTTCTTGTAACTAAAGGCTTGGAGCTTGTTAGAGTGCTTTGACAAATGAAATCAGGAGTAACTGTGGAGTCAGTACTAAGTGCTGCAGTCTCTGACTTAGCAGAATTGAGGCCTTTGCATCTGCAGAGGACTGAGCTTCTTCACACTGCTTGGTACCCAGACTAGAAGGAAATACATCTTAGGAGGGGTTCTGAATGGCTCCTCAGGAATGGGAAGGCTTGAAGGGTGTTGCTTGTGCACTTGATCTGTACTGATAAGTAAACCAGACTGATAATATAGTGGCAGGGATCCAACAAAGTGAAGGTGTATTTCAAGGATGCCCAAAGAACTCTGTTTCTTCTGATCCCATTCATTTACATGGGAGTTTATGTATCTCCAGCTTGTTGTTTGAATGTCCCCATCCTACAAAAACCCAGATATATATGCTGCTCAACTCTCTGCATGATTTTGCCCTGTGGATTTGAATGATGCTGCTTGTGTATTTAAATTCACTGCAAACCTAGGGAAATGTTAGGAAGTGTGGGTTTGGGTTTTAATTGATATATTTGGGGTTTTGCCATGGTAATGGGCTGTTTTACCTCTCATATTCTTTAGGTTGAACTTGAAATGGCCATTGATACTTTGAATCCCAACTACTGTCGTAGCAAGGGAGAACAGATTGCTCTCAACGTGGATGGCACCTGCACAGATGAAACAAGCACCTATTCCTCGTAGGTGTCCTCTTTGCTCTCCTTTCCTTTTTGTGGTGAGAACAGAAATCTGTATGTCCACCAGGACTTCAGGGAGAGCTGAGAAAAAGTGGCTGTACAGTCATGGGGGCTGCTATGAATTCTGAATTGCAAACAAAAAGACAAGTGTGTGTATATATATATATATATATGTATATTTGCTGCAGTTGTTGATAGTCCATTTTGAGATTTGGTGGTTTCAGACTTTAACATCTGCATCCCTCATTGCCTGTGGAAGGCCATCTCACCACCCTCCTCTGTCTGCAGGAAGCTGATGGACAAACAAACTTTCTGCTCTTCCCAAGCTGCCAGCAACGTTTCCCGCTATGCAGCTGCTGTTTATAAAAAAGGTAAGTTGCTTTTGCTTAACCCTCACCTCAGTGAAACATGCTCATTTCAGGGTTAAGATAAGACCTGTTTGATCTTTTTGTCTTCAGCCTAGGTTTTATGGAACTCAGTGTCCCAAGAGTCCTTGAGAAGGTCTAGCAAAATTGTAAAGATTATATAAGAACACTGTGGGTTTGTAAATGCCTCAGAATCTTAACAGTTCGTGGTGGCTTGAAATAATGCACCTTTGTAGCATGAATTTATCATTGTTATTTATATTACTATCTTCATCTAATTTTGTCTGTCTCGTTTTCCTGTTCAACAATTTTTGCTCCTCTTGACTGCCCATGCCATCACAGAGTTTTGCTCTGGTGGTCATTTGAGGTGACAATATGTAGGTTGTTTTCAGTGACGACTATTTTACTAGGAGTCTCCTGAACTACAGGTCAGGCCTGACCCAGAATGTGGCTCTCTACAAGATCTGATTTCAACACAAAAAGAAAAGTAATAGAAACAGATCTTGGTCTTTCATACACCTTTGAAATCCTGAGCACTGGACGAATTTTTCCCTTCAATCCTTTTTTACGTTTTACTGTATTAAATATTTATGGTCAGTTGAAGCTGTGGCTTTACAGAGACTGGGAGATAATGAAAAATGCTGTCCTTGTGCACTGGAAAAAAATCAATTTTAACCAACATTAATTTTCTTTTTCAGGTGAACTTCACCTGACTCCACTACATGGAATTCTTCAGCTGAGGCCAAGCTTCACCTACTTGGACAAGGCTGATGCAAAACACCGAGAAAGAGAAGCTGCTAATGAAGGTAAATGCTGTACAAGTTGTGTTTTCTTTTGGGAGGTGAGATACAAGTTTTCTTTATAATTTTACTCTTAAGAGTCATTCTATTCTGAAGGTGTTTATTCTGACAACGTACTGACTATCAGGCCATTTCTCAGATTGTTTTGCTGATCTTGTTTTCAATGTAGCTCCCTAAATGTTTTTGTGGGCACGTTGTGGAGGATTGGCAGAGGGTTGGGAGGTGGTGGGTGGTGACAAAAGGCGGCAGGAACTGTGTCACTGCTGCCACTGCAGAGCTCATGGCAGCAGTGTCTCCCATCACAGGAGTGGTGTGGTGCTGTCATACATTGCATAGTTTGGCAAGCTGGGATTGAACCCATGGTTATGGAGCTCCCAGTGTCCTTTCTTCCTGTGTGGGCCACCAGACAGTTCCAGCTTGGCTTTGGCTCTTTTATTGCAGGGGTGTGTTTATTCTGATGTGTTTTTTGGCAGGTGGTGATTCATCCCAGGATGAAGCTGAAGATGATGTTAAGCAAATTACTGTATGTCCACATTTTCCTTTTTGTGATGGTTCAGGTAACAGTCACAAGGCAGAATGATAATTCACAGCCAAACAAAAGGACAGGAAACCTCAGTTAGTTCTGGTGACCCTGGGCTTGGGAGGGGGGAAGCAAGATGGACTCGCCCTTATTGCACAGGCATAAAGATGGCACTGAGAGCAAGGGTTGGAGCTAGAGCCCCCTGCTTGTTACTTATCTACCAAATAAATAATGCAGGTGGGGTTTTTTTCTGAGGGTTTTGGGGCTGTATTTAATGATGCCCAAATCTCCAGGTACGATTCTCCCGCCCTGAGACCGAACAAGCTCGTCAGCGGCGTGTCCAGTCCTATGAGTTCCTGCAGAAGAGACAAGCAGAAGAGCACTGGGTTCATCTACATTATTATGGCTTGAAGGTAGGTGTGTGCTGGCTTTGAGGAGGCTGCCTGGGCCTGAAGACTCAGCCAAGTCAAGAACTGTTTTTAAATCTGGGCTCATGGGAATCAGGGAATCCTCAAAAGATAATGAAGCTTGGAGAGACCCTGCAGTGCTCTGTACCCCCTCTGCTGGCTAATGCTTTTGGGGTCTCCACACTGCAAAAGATTTAAGACTGAGAGTTGGACAAACATAAAGGGGGGTCTGAGTACAAGAATCACTCAGGTCTTGTACTACAAATTGGACTCTGTGAAAGACTTGGAGAGCCCAGTCAGTGGAGTGTAAGAAATGCTGTTTGTGTGACCCATATCCCTGTCTGTCAGGAGATTTCAAAGTCATAGCAACAGAAATGTTCCCACATCACATGAGCATTGCACAAGAAAGTGAAAGCAGAATGTCAGTTAGTGAGGTGGAACACTTGAATGGTGCAGTAATGACGGGGGGGTCATAGTTTGGAATGAGAAATGCGGCTCTCTTGGCATTTTGCATGTTTTCAGGATGTGATAATGACACTTGTTTTTTCCGTATCTCCAGGACAGCCGTTCGGAACATGAGCGCCAGTATTTATTTAGCCAGGGTCATGGCCTTGCTGAAAACACAGAATTAATTAAATCTCCCAGGTAATGTTTTTTCTACACAAATTGCAGTCATTTTTGGGGTTATTTTCAGAGTAATAAGCAGGTATATTCTTTAAAAGTCTGTTCTTTGTTAATTCTATGCATGATAAAAATTGAATTGTTTAAAAAAATAGAGAAAGAAACTAGTTTTCAAGTCATTCAGGTTGCTCTCTCTTTGTTTTCCTATACTCTGAGATTGAAACTTCTTTTCTCTTGGGGTTGTAGCTTCTTGTACATTATCACAACCCTATGTTATTGGGACTGCGAGTACTGCAAAGGAAAATGAAAACAGAAGCTCCCTCTGGTTAATATAAGTTGATACTCTGAAGCCAGTAACTTCCACTGATAGCAAATCTCATAAAACTTTCTTTTGTGATTTGTGGAGAAAACTGAAACTGCTTGAAATGTGTTAGTGTCTTTTTCTTGGTGATTGCAGCTGTACAGGAACCTTCCTACAATGAAGGAGGAAGTGATTCCCTGTGATCTGATACAGCCATGGCCCAAGTAATAGTAAAGTGGCAGGCTCTGGCTTTGTTTAATGGTGTGGGTGTGTTTCTCTTAACATTTAACATCAATGGAGTGGTAGGTGTTCTGAGGAGTCTTTTGAATCTGATTCTTTCCTCACAGGCACTGGTAGTTAATTACTTGGGTGGGAGTTTTTGCTTGTTGTTGGTCTGGTTCTCTGTCTGCAGGATCCCTCAGATTCCTGTGTCTGAGCACCTGTGTTTAATGTGTTTGCTGTGCAGATCTTCCGTTTGGACACCTCTGTGTATGGAAGAGCTGGGATTCTGGCTTCCATTTATTTCATATCTTTAGGCAGATGAATGTCAATAGCTTTTACTAGTATTGAGTTTACAGAGGAAGATGGGAAAGGAAAAGGGGAGAGCTCTCTTCAGGCTGGTGTTTGTTTTGTAGATTCACACAAGCAGGATTGCTCTAAGAGAGAAATTATTGTACTTAAACCTGGGAAGCCCAAGACAAGCATTTTAAGGATGTGTTTCCTTTTCTTCTAGCGAATATTTAATGATGCTGATGCCTCCAAGCGTAGAGGAAGAGAAGTAAGTGTTTGTACATAATGTTCAAAGTCCATATTGGCTGGATGCTCTTTTTCATGGGCTGCAAATCTGTTTGTTTATCTGCAGTGACAAACCAATGGCTCCAAGCAATGTGCTTTCTATGGCCCAGCTGAGAACTTTACCCCTTGCTGATCAGATTAAGATCCTGATGAAGAACGGTTTGTAGCTTTTGTAATACATTTGCACTTTACTTTGTGATATTTAGTTGCCTCAGATAAGGTGCATTTCCCAGTATTACCAGTTGTGTTGCCTCACCAGACAGACTGTCTGGCTCTCTCAATCTTTGAAGAATCTAAATCCCAAGCCTTTTGTTAAGAAGAGCAGTGACAGTCGGTCTGAGTGCTGATCTGTACATGTGCAGTCAATTTATTCCTAGAAAAATTTCTAATTTGATGATACCTTTCTGGATACACTTATTTCAGCAGGTATCTCCTGAAATGTGGGGTCTGAGTGTGAACAACCTGCACTTTGGCAATACACACTTCATGAGTGTCATCTATGAATTTTATTGTGTCTCTTCAGAGTTACTCTCTGATAAGAGCAAATCCTGAGGATTTTGCCTCAGGAGCTTCCAATCTTGACAGGTATCTCTGTTTACAGCTATTGCCAAAGGCATAGATTTATTTTTTTAATTATTATTTTGTTAATACATTAACTTGTGACCAGTTAAGCCAGCCAACTTTGATGCAACTTGAGCAGATATTTTTAGAACAGAAAGTGCCTTTAGCACAGGAGAGGACTTAGAACTTAAGTTTTAGGTTTTTCCTAAGATAAAGCCTTGACTGTGAACATCATAAATCATAGTTGCTGGATGCATAAACCCGTGTCTGTGCACTGAGGGGGCCCTGGGCCGATGTGTGTTTGCCTTGCAGTGAAGGTGATGCCGTTCGCCAACCTGATGAGCCTGCTGGGCTCGGGCACCGACTCGACGGCCGTTCTGCGCTGCGTGCAGCAGGTGGCACTGCTGGTCCAGGGGAACTGGGTGGTGAAGAGGTAAGGCCGGGCTCTGTCCCTGGGCGGGGCCTGGGAAGAGGGTCGGGACAATGGGCTTTGTGTGCTCACCCTCGTGTCCCAAAGCATCCCCGATCTTACAGCACTGCGAAGCCTCGACTGCGTGTTTGCTGCTTTTAGTGCAGTCAGACGTTCAAAATTCAAGGGGTTCCTTAAAAGGTGAAAGGATAATGCCTCAGTACCCACCCCAGTCAAAATTATGGCTAAGCGGTGCTGTAATCTGTGTTTGCATTTCAGTTATGTCAGGGGTTTGATGTTGTCTGCACTCATGTTCTCTTGTGAGAGAGCTGCCCTGAATTGTTCCAGAGATCAGTGTCAACTATAAATACAGAAAATGAAACCAATGTCAGCTGCAGTATTTCTTAGCAAAATTCATTCAAGTAAGGATGGGCTTTGTGCAGTCCCCTGGCTGTTCATCAATGGATGCTGCTCCTGTCAGCTGAAAACTGCACTCTTTACCCCTTTAATAATTCAAGTGTAGGGGTACTGAGTGTACCACATGGATTGGATTCTCTATCATCCTCCCATTTATTAGGACAAAGCATCCCACTGGGAATTAAGTCTAAAATGCAGTATGATTTTTTTTTTCCTTTTACCTGGGTGGAGCCCTGCATGCAGAGTATTACAGTCTCTGGAATAGGTGTCTGTGTTAAGATAAATGGCATCAGCTCCCAGTCCAAGTGTGCCAGCAGGATGTCTCAGCCATTGTGATACAGGCCTGTATTAGCAATGTGACCAGTTTTTACAGCAACCCTGCTGTCCCTCCAGCTGTTACAGAAGGAAGCTGGAAACAAGTTAAAAGCCAGTATATTAACATTCAGATTGTTTTCAGTTTACAGCTGGTATTTTTCTGCTAGTCTGAGGAGGATGTGTGTGTGTGTGTAGTGGATGTGGTGTTTGGGGTGGGTGGGCACAGAGCAGCACATGCACACGTCAGAGAGGGGATTCATTTCTGTGGCCTGGCTAGGATCAAGATCATGAACCTGGGTTGGATGAGGCTTTAGAGAGCATGACACATGTCATCCAGTTGGTCCTGCAAGCAGACAAGAACTTGGGGTAGTGCTGATCTTGAGCAGGATGTTTTGTAATATTGTTCTCTGAAGCCCTTGATTGTTGGGAAGGAAATAAAAAACTCTTATGCCTGTACCTCACTATTCTGGCTAAATGCCGCCTTCAAGGCTGTGTACCAGGTTGGCTTGGGGACCCCCGGTGGCCTAGCGGTTAAGATGCTGGTCTCTCAGCGCCAAGGCCACAGGTTCTAATCCCGGTCC
>JAWWLV010000035.1:9273253-9302063 GCA_035041135.1 Platyrinchus mystaceus
TAAAAAATCCATTGCGCAGGCTTGAAAGGTAAAAACACCTTTCCCAGATCTTCGTTCACGAAGACTGGCCATTTACCATTTACCAGGTTGGCTTAAGCATTTTTTAGGATCATCCTGGTCTTGTTTATGCTGATCCAAAGGAGGCTTTGCAAGAACAAAGCAGAGCTTGTAGCTGTGTTGCACACACCTGTAGCCACAAGGCTGTGCTTTGCTGGTGTAAGCCTTTTTGCACAAGTGTAATTGCAGTGGTGTAATTACACCAATATTAATGCCTTTTATGAAAACCACACTTTGGATAAAGGTATAATTTAACAGCAGAACAGGGAGGGCATGTTTGTTAAGTTAATCTTCACCAATGCCAGTTTTCTGGAGTACCTAGTTACTAATCCCTCTTCCTTTTTAATTAACAGTGATGTCCTGTACCCAAAAGATACTTCTAGTCCCCATAGTGGAGTTCCTGCAGAAGTGCTCTGTAGAGGGAGAGACTTTGTTGTAAGTATAAAAGTGTTTGTTGGTTTTAAAGGAAAACAGAGATGAATTTTGCCTGAGAGGCCACAGCGTTGCAAAACTCTGCTGTTCTACTGCAGAAAGGTGTTTCCTCCAAGGAAGTTATTTGTGCTTTAATCCTGAAGGTGTTGTTACAAGTCTGTCATGGGAGTGTTGCTGTAGGCTGACATTGTGGCTGGCTGGCAGGTTCAGGTCATCTATCATTAGCAGTATTCATCCCTTTCTAACATAAGCTGTAGAGCCACTATCACATTGCCCCCACAGTGCAGGGCTTACAGAGCAGCCAGGACCGGATAATAAAGTGCTTGTTCCTCCAGCTCTATTTCCATGGGCACAGGACTCAGGAGGGCAGTGTGAGGGCTCAGGAGGGCAGTGTGGGTAAGCCTTGTGCTCCCTCAGCATGCACTGTTGATCTTTAAAAAGGACTTTATTCCCCAGAGCTGCTTATCAGTGAAAGGACTTTGTTCCCAGGCACCTTTTGTGAGCAGTAGGTGCGCGTGGAAGTCGAAATGAATACAGGTCTTGTAAGCACACACTTAACCACAGCAAAAAGGAACAACCTCTGCATTGTGTTTATTTTCTCTAACCATGGAAAGAATTAAGTTCCTAAGTGGTTCCTAAGTTCATAATCAGTTTATGGCTTCTACACCATCACATTGACTCTGATGAGTGTGTGGCTCTCATTTTTCTCAGTCAGACTCTTTTTGCGGAGTTTGTTCCTGAGATTTAGCTCTGAGCAGGAACGTGCTGTACAAGAGACTTTAAGTGTATTACAGTACTAGTGTGAGATCAAACTGATGGTGATTGAGACTGACTTTTGATTGTGTCTTGATGTCTGCCCAAGACACTGCCATATGGAGACCTGGATTCAGGTGTGACCCAGTGACATAAGTCTTTAGGACACAGCAGATTAGGTGACACGTCGTGCGTAAAGTTCCAGGGACCAGAATTATTCTGCTCAGTTAAGTAAGCAGGAGTGTGTTTTAACATTGAAGATGAAAAGATAAGTTATTTTCATTTGAACTATGTCAAATATACCTTGTGTGAGAAATGGATCTGTGTTGATCTTAAGAGCAGGTAATTTGCTGATTGGCGCTAGAACAAGGAAGAAGTTAAACTGTTAGTAAATAGAAAGCATCAATATTTCTGGCTTTCAGTCAAAGTGAAGTGTCTGGTAAAAAGGCTCAGAAATAACATTTAGTGCTGTATTGCATCTGTGGAGAAAATGTGTTCTAGCTTAAAGAGTGAACTTTATTTGCCTGAATATATTTGTGTAAAGCAATTAATAAGGTTAAAAAATATTTATGGCCAGTAGTGACTCTTAGTGTCCACCCATTCAATGATGTACTTTAGGGAGCAGGAAAAGTAATTCATGTCTTATCTGAAAGCTTCTGTTTTTCCCCAGATTCTCACATAATAAATTCAGGGGACATGAGTACCCTTGGCCCTGGCTGAATGTAAAGGGTGTAATGAGAACTAGTTGCCTCAGAGCTGTTTGCAGGGAGACTTAATAGATCTATTTCCTCTGGACAGCAGCTTCTTGTGCTTTAAAGGGGAAATGCCCTGTATCCTGAAGTGAGTGAGGTGGGTTTGTGTGTTTGTGGGCAGAGAGAAGCTGAGTTGGAGAGGCGGATGCAGAGATGACGTTGTAGGCAGGAAGAAATTGGCAGTAATGAGATTTGGAATTCTTAGCAACATTGCTAATACACAGAGACTGAAAGAGGTTGGAGTCTGTTTAAATGGAGACAGGAAGAAATGAAAGGTCATATTCAGGCAGTGTTCTGCCTCTCCTGTTAGCCTGCTCTCAGCAGCTGCCTTTCAGAGTATTGGACTTGAGGAGTTGCTCTGCAGAGCACCAGCTTTCCTTAACTGGGGACAAGTGTGTGAGCAACAGGACATCTCAGGAGAGCTGTGAGTGATGGTGATGGGCATGGAAGAAGGGCCTCTGCGTTAACAGAAGTGCATGAAGAGTCTCTCTGGGTTGATGCTGAGGTGTGTGAGAAGCTGGGCCTCAGGTGTGCTTTTTAGAGTCCCAGCATCACTGCAGTGGGGTTTTCTTTTTGTTTTGAAGCTAAATGGAGTTTGAGTTCAAGAGATTCTTCATAGCTTTTGTAGTCATAGGTTCACCAAGGCACATCATGGGCTGTGAAAACTTGATACTGTGTTCTTGGCTATTTGAGGACAGAAGGGGCCAGAAACTGTTTCTCCTTTACCTGGCTGAGAATCACCTACTTCCACATTCTTGAAAGGAATGGGGCTTTTATTTTTCTGGTCACATCATTGAACAGGGTCATTACTAACTTCAGTAAAGAACTGCTACATACAGCTCTGAGGTTTTTCTCCTTTGTTCCCTTCCTAGATGTGGAAGTTCACGCAGGACCGCTGGGTTGTCAGAAAGGAAGTAGCAGCAGTTACAAAAGTGAGTGTGGTGTTTTTTTTAGTTCCTAAATCAAAAGTTGGTGATAAGTGTTGGGCATTGTATGGGTGTTAGAGGTGGATGCTGCTCCAAGCCTCTACTCAGGTTCCCAGTGCCTGCACTGCTCTCCAGGCATGCCTGTGTTCTGAACAGGTCTGGATATCTGCTCTTTCTAGAAACATTCTGAGCAGCTCCCACAGCTCCCACGACTTCAAGACTGGCCTGGTAACTGAGCCACTGGAATGCATCAGTCATGTCCTCTCATCTGTCAAAGTTTGAATTGGGCAGACTGATGGTGCACCAAAGCAGATGAGAGCTTGTGCAGCCCACGCTGCTGCTGTGCTTTGGTTGTGTTAGAAAAGAGCATTTCTTCTGTTGGCATGTGCCAGTTGTCAGTACTGAATAAAAACTTTAAAGCAAATGAGGCACCTGAATATTGTGTTAAAAGTGGCAAATGAAAGAGAAACATGAAGTAAAAATGGCAAAACCTGATTTCGTTAAAATGCAGTAAAACAATAAATCACCAGTCAATTTGCACAGACCGTCTATTTTTGTAATGTAAGATCTAGTGCTGCTTAAAAAACTGGGCATGTGTAGGTGCAGCATGTCTGGCCTGCAGCTCTAAAGTAAGATTAACATTGTAGAATGTGCTTCTCTCCACCATCCAGTCTTTTCATCTCAGTTTGGAAACTCCCTTTTCGTCGCAAAACATGCCATGAGCTATTTGACTCTGGGTGATTAATCACCACTCTCTCTGAAGTCCTGTGCTTTTAACAGTGTGTGAAAGTGTTGGTGCTGCAGAGAAGGATGAGTATCTCTGACTGAGCTGGGTGTGTGTCCATGGAGGTGCCTCACATACACCAAATCAGCCCAGCTCTTCCTGTCTCGTGGCACATTACCCATTGCTCCAAATGTCCTGTATAAACTGACTTCCATGTTATTTATGCTTTTTCTTTTAGCTTTGCCCAGAAGATGTGAAAGACTTCCTAGAGCACATGTCTGTGGCAAGAATAAACAAAGGTTGGGAGTTCATGCTCCCTTACGATGAAGACTTTGTTAAGAAGCATCCAGACATAGTTCAGAGGCAACATATGCTGTGGATGGGCATTCAGGCCAAGTAAATGACTTGTTGTATTTTGGGGAATGAGCTAAAACCAGAGAACTATCTAGTACAAAAAGTTTTTGTAGACATTGATCAATAATTTGATCTGTATTGCCTTGAAGTTTCTGTCTCACAGTCCTCAGGCAGTGGTGTGGTGGGGGGTGTCACTGTTCATTCAAGTCATTCCTTGGCTCCCTGGAGAAATGGAATGTTCTAGTTAATGGCTAAAGCTGGCATGGCTGCATGCAGGCACAACAACTGAAACTGCCCTGGTATATTGTGTCTTTGTCTTTCAGATTAGAAAAGGTCTATAACCTCTTAAAGGAGCACTTGGCACCAAAGAAACAAGAGGCACAGTCAGGTAAATGGAATTGTGCTTGAATCATCTTGAAGCACATGCATCCATCTATATTCCTGAGGGATGTTTTGGAGTTCCTCTCTGGTTTTGAATGTGGTGGGGACTGGTCTTGTTCAATGATTTTTCTCTCTTGCTATTTCCTCTGGGTTATTTGAGGCAGATCTTGGTCTATACTATCATCACTGGGATGGGGGTGACACAAGCCTACGTGTAGCATCCTTCTAGCAGAGCAGGGAGGATTCCCTGGCACTGGGGACTCACTGTTTGACACTGTAAAATCAGCTGGTTCTCTTATCCACTTATTTAAGGCAGCTTGTGGGGTATAAGCAGCTCCTGAAGAGAGGACAGACAGGGCCAATGCACAAGTAATTCTCACCTCTCAGTTTGCAGCCTAATGTGCATGAGGTGATTTTTTGACATCCCCTGATGTGCTCTGGGCTCTCTGGTGTGGTTGAGGGTGAGCAATTACTGAAGGATGTGTTTGGCAGGGGCTGGAAGGAGGTGTGAAACTGTCTCTGTTTGACATCCTTCTCCACTGTGGATGCCAGTGAGGATATTAGAGGAGCTGCTCCATAATCCTAAAAGATTGTGAAAACTTGAGATTCCAGAGAGTTTTAACTAGGCAGTTGGCTCCTTGCCAGACACTGGAGCCAATGAGGAGTATAAGCAGAACTGACAAACTAGCATATGAATCCATTTCAATACCCTGTGTCTGATCTGCTCGGAAGGATTAGGTGTTGGGTTATTTGAAGAGGATTAGCAGCCTAACAGCAGAGAAGATAACAGCATGTGTGCTGGGCATGCTTTTGCCTTAAACACAGCACTCCTTGCCTTGGCATTGAGACTGGATTCCTCTGCTGCCAACACGCCCCTTCCTTTCACCTTTGGATAACTGGGTGTGGAGAGAAGAGGTGCAGGATAACATGGGAAAGAACTGCCTGCTGTTCCTTTCTTCCCATCACTGGGTAATAGTACTAAGAAGAGGGTCTCAGCCTCTCACACTGTGCACCTCATGCTAAAAGAGTGTTCAGGTTCACTGTTAACCCCATCATGCTCCTCCCTGTACCTGTGGGACATCCCAGTGCTGGCTCTGGCAGTGGCTGCAGCAGGGCCCACCAGCCACTAGAGAATCTTAAAAAAAAAAGGAAAGTTGTGGACAAAAAGGCATTTGAGTCACAAATGAGATGTGTGAGCAGTCTGTATCCCATTTTCCTGAATTGTGGAAAAGGCCCTGGTGATCGAACAGGTGCACTTTGTCTTCGCTTAAGGTTCCTTAACTGGAACACTCTTCCCCAAGCATTTGGCTCTAAAGAAACAAACACACACCCCTCCAAAAAAAAATCCCCCAAACCCCTGAAACTAATGTAAAATCTAATCAACAGACTGGGGTTTATGCCTTAGATTTCACAAGCAGATGATGTTTCCTGGTTTTATTTCACCAATAGTCCTTCAAGAAACATTCTGCAGGACTGGAGCCCTGGTTACAGTTGGATTTATGGCATCTTTTGTTTCTTACCAGCTCATCTGTTGCTGGTTTCTGGGGAGCAAAGGGTCAACATGGCTAAAGCAAAAGCCAAGCAGAACCACGGGCAGCTGGAGAAGGAGTTCCAGAGGCAGAAGGCAGAGATGAAATCGAACGACACCTCGGCCAAGACGGATGTTCCCAATATCCGCATCAAAGAGGAGCCCGTGGGTGCCGAGGAGCCCATGGACACCTCGGCCTTTGAGGGCCTCAACAACGGGCTGGTGAACGGCCTCCACCCCGAGGGCTCCCCGGAGCCCGTGAACGGCCACCTGCCCGGGGGCTGCATCGACCGCGTGGCCCAGGAACTGAAGGCCTTTGTGTCCTCCACGTTTAAGAAACAATTTGTGCTCACCCTGAGTGAGCTGAAACGGTTATTTAACCTTCACTTAGCCAGTCTGCCCCCAGGACACACGTTGTTCAGTGGCATTTCGGACAAAATGTTACAGGACATGGTGCTGGACACTGGCTGCAAACAGATTTTGGTGCCTGTAAGTATGGGTTTTCCCTTGGTGTACTTTGGGGAGGGGCTTCGTGGGGGGCAGTTAAACATCTGAGCTGTGAAACGTGTGTCTCCTGTGCTGGGGGACCTGAAGAATTGATGTGCTCAGAGTAACCATCCAATATTGGACCTGTTGGAGCTGCTGGAATCCTGTCTGGTGTCCTGCTTCTGTCTGGCCCTACACTTTGCTCTCCTTGCTCTATGGTCTGTGTGCAGCTTAGTTGTCTTTGGGGCTCTGTTTCCACATCCAAGGTGTTGGGCCAAAGTGATTCACTGTCCCAACTTGCTCCTGTTAACATGATCTAAGGCAGTCCCAGATTCCCATCAGCTCTCCTGGGATTGCACAAGCTCCTTCTCCCAGGGACAGGGACACAGCTGGGAGAGGAAAGGTGACATTGACTGCCTGGGAGCAGCGAGGCACACCCAGCAGAGCCTCTGGGAAGCAACAAACTGTATCTGCAGCAAGTTTCTTTGGTCAGACTGTTTCCTCCCAGACTGTGCAGAGGTTCTTTGTCTTTATGGAAATTACGTGTGTGATTGTGTGAGACAGAGCAGGTCTGTGTGACAGCAGATTTCTTAGGAAAGGAAAAGGAGTCTGGCATCATGGGAAAGAGCCTAGAAGGAAATTAATTTTACAAGACATCTGGCGCTGCTGATTGGGTTGCAACCAGAAAGAGCTTGAGAGCAGCTGCCTTTGGGGGGAGAGGAGAAGAAACGTGTGAGCTGCTCCAAAGGGCAGGAAGGGCGGGCTGGGAGAGCCTGGAGCACGGGAGCTGGAACTTGGCTAAGGAATAAGGATTTCTACAGGGGGGCAGAAGTAACATGTTCAGTCATGTGCAAAATACATGTTGTGGCACCTGGGAACCAAGTAACAGACTTGAAATGCCACTGGGGAGAGCACTGATTGTGGTGCTTTCTGCTTCCTCTCCTGACAGCTTCCAGATCCTGGGGTGGTGCTTGCCTGGAACTGTCTCAGTGCTGGCCAGGCTCTCCTCTGCACCTGGTGTAATGTGTGTGTTTGCCATGCTGATGGTAAATAGCTGAGGTCATTCCTGCTGTTACTTGAGACTGGAAATGGTTTGCTTTGGAAATTTTGGGATTTTGGAAGTTATTTCATCCACGTGAAGAGTGAAAGTGGGGTGGTTTCTTTTTTCAAAACAAACTGGAATCCTGCTGAAGAGAGGTGGTTGGGCACTTCCTTCTGTCTGGAAAACTGTCACAGGAGACCTGCAGAAGTGCAAAAGTAGTCACTGGAATGTCTCTTTAGGACACCTGTGTTCTGCTGGCCCAGAATTTACTGCAACCCTTGAGCCTTTGCTGCTGTCAGCAATGTAAATCCTTCCCTCCAGCCTCCCCTTGGTGCTCTGTGCAGATGGCAAAGGTGCTGGGGCTGGTTTTACTCTTTGCATGGGCTCAGGCACTTTGGTATTTCTTGATTGTTCCCCTGGACAGTGTTGTCAGAACCCAACAAGGCTCCTGAACTCGGGGAAAGCCTGGAGGGTTGTTTAGCCTGAGGTTTCATAGTTACTCATTAGTTTTCTGTAATTGAAAGTGCTTTGGTGATAAAAATCAATGATCTGAGGTAATTAAAATGATGTTCTCTGGGGAGTGAAGACACTCCTGGCTTGAGTACTGCCCTATTATAGAAAACATGTGGCTGAAAATGGCCATTGGAACCTTACCCTGGGAATGCAGGATTTATTATAGAGCTGCCCAACTGCACCCGGGGTATGAGATAAATAGTGTTTGTGGGGAGCCAGAAGAGGTGCCACTCCAGCTGCAGAGGAGGCCCTGGGGATGCCTGCAGGGTGCTGTGCTTGCTGTGCTTTGTAGCCTCCTCAGGTGGGAGGGAAAAGCACACGTTGGGAAACAGCAAATCCTGGGCAGATGCAGCCAGGAGAGCACAGGGAGGGGAGGGGAAGGGAGACATCCTGGGCACACACTGGTGCTGAGCCTGTGCAGGCTGAGCCTGGGTCCGGCCCCACGGGAATCCTTTGTGCAGGAATGTGGCTCCCGAGGATCTACACCCATTTCCTGCACACTGGTGGGGCTGGCTGGCTCCTGCCTGCTCCCTTCCCGTGGAGGGGCAAGGTTCTGCTCAAATAGGAGGATATTTTTGAGGCCTTAGGAAATGATGTAACTCCTGCCTGGCTGGGGTGACAGGAGAGGGTGCAGCCCTGCTCTTGGAGAACCCTTCAGGCTGGTGCCAATTCCAGGCTCCTGGAGAGGGGAACTCAGCAGTTTACCCCTAGGATTATTCCAGCTGATAAGTTATTTCTGGCACACTCAGCCCTTCCATCTGGTTTAGCTATAACACTGCCTGGCAGTGGCTCTCTGCTCCAGTGAGACACATCCCAGAGCCGAGAGCTCCTCCCAGGGAGCTTCCCTGTAACGTGGCAGCCCCAGGGACCCGGGACAGCAGTTGGGATCCTCAGAGCCCTGCTCCAGCTCCAGGGCTTACAGCAGGAAGGGACGCAGGCAAATCTTTTAAAGAAGGATTTTAAGGTAGCAGAGAGCTGTTTCAAGGTGAGGCTGGAGAGATGAAGGTAACATAAACCAGCAAAGGGGCAGCAGGTGGCAAGACAGTGAAGCTGTTTGGGCAGAGCTGTGTCTCTCCAAAGATGGCATTTCCCACTCCTGTGAGCAGGGTGCTGTTGGCACCAGTGTTTGCAGCAGTTTGCAGAGGAAGGCTGAACGGGAGGAGGAGATTCTGTGGGTTTTTCTTCCCAAATAAGTATTGTGTTTGTTTGGAAGCCGTTTCCTTCCAGAATGGCCGGATAAACACAGCTGTGTTTCAGCCCCGTGGCTGAGGCAGGAGGAGTTTGCACTCCTGGGCTGTGCTGAGTCACCTTCTCAGAGCCTGGCAGGTTGTGTCCGGGTGCTCCTTGTGCCCTGCATTTGCCTTTCCTGCTGCAGCTGCTGTCTGGAGGGAACCTGAAGTATTTAATTTGTGCTGAAAGTGTACCAGAGAGATTATTCCTTAAAAACAAGTGGCCTTACAAGAAGAGAATTATGTCTGGTTCTGCAAGCCTAATAAACCTAAATCCTGGCTCTAAACCAAGTGTAAAACCTTGTTATATTGCAGCCATTTGGACTAACCTGAGAGCAAAAGCTGCTAATCCCACCAGGCAGCTCCCGCTGGACAAAACCCTTCCCCTTTGCAATAAGATCAGAGGCAAAGCATGAAAGGAAATGCTGATCTTTCACTCTGTCATGCACAAGTCTTTTGGTTGCTGTGAGGGAGACTGGGAAGAAAGGTTTGGCTTGTCCTAGCAGCCAGGATTGAGGGATCCTGGGACAATCAGGACTGGCTTGTTAGCTTTTCATAACTGATTGATTTAGGTCGTCTGGGTGGTGAGCAAGGAATAAATTGTGAGTGACAGACAGAAAGAGACTTGTCAGGAGTGAAGGGATATTCCTGCAATGCTCATTAGTCACTGCTCCAAGGGGAAATGTTAAGGCAAATGGATGGTATATTATTTTTTCAGAGTTTGGGGCACAGGGGGGAGGCAGTTGTGTTCCTTCCTGTGTGCAAGGCTGGGAGGCTTCTGCCTCAGAAAACACTGATGTGTTTCTCTGGCTTGGCACATGGGAAAAAACCAAACACACAAACCCACTGTCATTTTTGGAGCCTGAAATGAGCAAATACCTGCTTCACTGTCCATCAGTGTTCAGTCTTCTGCAGTCCTGTGGTCTGCCCCAAAACAGAGATGACAGTACATCAGACCCACTGTATTGTCAGTAACCCTGACCTGGGATTAGCGAGGCAGGTAAATATGGGATAGAGTTAAAACCTGCCCCTGTAAATGTAAAAACCTCCAGGAAGACCCTGCAATTCACTTGGTGCTCTCAGCTGATACTGTTTTGGACGGTTGTTTCAGTTCTCATTACATGGTAACCAAGGTTTTGATTCAGTAATGGGTGTCCAGGGATACAGTATCATGGAATCATTAGGCAGAACTCATTAAATAGCTGTTATTTTTAACAGCTTCTTGTTCTCAGTTTCCTCCACAGACTGCTGCCTCACCAGATGAACTAAAGGTCTATGCACTTTGGGAAGCTGGTGACACTTATGATCAGGTAAAGATAAAATAAGTGACATTCACAGATATATGTTTGTTGAGCATTGGGCATTGTTTGAATCTATGTTTCTGGAACTAGTACAGCAGGTAGCTTTGCTCTTTCCCTATTCAAGTGTCGAGTTTCCAGCTGAAAGGAAGCTCTTAGCTCACAACATGTTGGTAATCATGGCAGTAACAAGCTCAGGAGGCTATTTCTGAACCTCTGAGGAGAAAGGATTCTCCAATGGACTCACACCAGGATCCAGTCCAAGTTTTTTTTTCTTTTGATGGAAATGCAATGTAAACCAGAGACTAACTGGTGTTATCTATTGTACCTGTACTTAGGATAGGAAATCATTACAACAAATGTGAGCATCTCCTGAGCTCTGACTGCTCTGAGAGTAAATGAGGTGAAAGGGAAGGTGCCTAAAGAACTGCAGACGGACAGTGCAATTCCTGTGTCCGTGATCTAAATCAATTTTTATAAGAAAGAACAGTCAAGCAGTAGCCCATCTCCTGGACCATAGGAACTCCTGTGGAAGCATTTGAGAGGAATACATTGTAGCCCCTTGTTCATCAGGTTTTTGTACCTTTGGAGGTGCCCCAAGGCAAGGGACAGGTGCAGGTCAGGCCACAGGGTATGGGGAGATCCCTGCAGGGCACTGGGAAAGCAGGAGTATCTGGGATGGTTTCAGGATTATGAAGCAAGAATCCTCTGATGTAGTTCAGAGAATGTTTTGTATGGATTAAGGCACCTGCAGTTTTGATACAAAGAGAGGAATGATTGTTCTCTGTGTATTTATGATACATTTTCTTTTAAAGCATCGCCAAGTTTTGCTTGAAATCTTTTCGAGAAACTATCGAGTGCGCAGGAATGTCATCCAGAGCCAGCTGAGCCAGGAGTGTGGAGAGGGTCTGAACAAGCAGGAGGTGGATAGAGTGTTAAAGGTAAGTTTCTGTTCAGTTGTGGGTTTCATCCAGTCAATACATGAAACTTATATTTTACCTTGAATTGACAAATGGTAGGGATGATGGAACAGTTGTTGGAATATGGACAAAGCCTCTGTATTGGCTCGTTTTCTTAAAAATGCACTTAGTCTCATTCTATCTTCTTTCCCTCCAAGGAGCAGTGGCTCACATGGTATTCTGTGTTATTGTAACAAATCTCCATTTGACATCTTGGAGCAGCAGAGTGTAGTAAATGTGATACTTGAGTTATTTTTAAATAATGTGGAGTTAAACGTTTCGGAGGTGGGAGGGTTCTGCCCAGTGTTCTGAGTTACCAGCTGACTGTGGCTGGGTAATGCTGAGGAGCACAAGTGCCACATGTTCAGAAGGAAATGCATTTCATTCTTCAGCAGGATGTACAGCTTTGTGAAGAGCAAAACCAGCAGGCAAAGCAGTAGCTAACACATCTCATTGTGAGTGTTTATTTGAACCCTTTCATCTGTCTTTGAAGCTGCACCATTTACTTGCTCTAGAAGTTTGAGGTATAAAGTACAGACCACACAGGCCATGACTTTAAAAGTGGTGCAGGATGGCCAAGCAGAAAGTTGCCGACTAATGTAATACTTTAATCATTGTGGCTGGGCCTGTGCTCGCTGTCACCCACTTCAATAAGACAAGTGCTTAAGTGCTTTATTACATTGTGATCTGCAGATGAATAATAGCATCTTTGAAGAATTACAGATCTGTTGCTTTGATAATAAGCAAACTGGTCTTGCTTGAAAGAACCCGGTTGTCTTAGCAGTAAAATAAGCTCAGATGTTTCTGCCTGCTAGACAGAATTTCCTGTGGCTCCCTGTGCTGGGAGAGTTGTCAGTGACTACATGAGCTCAAGTATCAGCTCTCCTGGAACATCCAGACAATGCACTGGCATTAGTTTTTCATGATGCTGTTGCTATTTAACAGGTCACCAATTTCTAGAAAAAATACCTTCCCCTAAAAAAATTACACAGTTTTTATGTAAAAAAGAGGTCATTGTGTGACCAGCCTGGAGTTGTCAGGCTTTATTGCCTTGAGTGCATTTGTCACAGCGGTATGTGAAATCATCTTTGTTTCTGAAATAAAATTTAGAAGTATGATTTAATGAAATAGGAAGATTCTCTGGCTTCTTTAAGCCACAAGAGATTGGATTCCTCTTTGAATGAAATTGGATTTGTTGACTCATATTTCCCCATCTGCCTGTGCTCCTTTTTTTTATACACAGAGAAACAGACTGACAGGGTTTGTGTTTTTGTATCTGCAGAGCAAGTCTGCAAAGCCTCTTTCTAAGCCTCCACACAGGGTTGGTTTGTTTGTGCCATGCACAAGTCCCCGAACTTCAGGAAAAAAGATCTGTTGAAGCTGCACAGCGTCAGTTCTGTGGCAGCACTTGTGCCTGTGTTGAATTACCTGAGTGGGAGGGTGGGAGCAGAAGAAAGAGAAGCTGTTTGCTCAGAACTCCAGAGCCTTGGTGCTCATGGAATAGAAACAAGGAAATGAGCCACGAGACAGCCCATTTCCTGCACCCTTTGCTGTGGTGCTCCCCTGCCGTGAGCGTCGCACACGTGTGGGCAGAATGGCTCTGGGGTTGGGCAGTTCATTATCACAGAACGGGGTTTTTTAAAAGGCTTCAGATCCAGCAACTGCTTCCACACTCCAGCCCTGTCCTGCTGCTCTCTTCAGCCTCTCCCCCTGAGCTTATCCCTCCCGTGCTCATCCCTCCCTTCCCTGGTCCTCACACAACCTTCCCTCAGCTGCTTCTGCACGAGCCCGTTTCTGCCCCCAGAAGCCACCAGCGTTCCTCACTGCTGTGCCACCCTTTGTCCTCTTTGTGGCCTCTCAACCTTCCCCCACTCAAGTGTCACCTTCATTTAAGGGGTCTGGTCCTCAGGGTGGAGATAACCCTGCACTCCAGGTCCTGTGCATGGAGAAGGGCTTGTTACTGATCACAGTCATTGTCCCAGGGCCAGATAGTGATTTTCGAGACCTTCTGGAGTTTAGAATCATAAAATCATCAAGGTCAGCAGAGACCTTGAAGATCATCCAGTCCAACCATCAACCCAGCGCTGCCCCTGTAACCCCTAAACCACATCACCCAGCATCAGATCCAGACACCTCCTAAACACCTCCAGGGCTGGTGACTCCACCGCCTCCCTGAGCAACACCTGTTCCAATGGCTGAGACAAAGCCTTTCCCTGTCTCCCCAGGACTGCTGTGTGAGCTACGGTGGAATGTGGTATCTAAAGGGGACGGTGCAGTCCTGACAGCGGTGTCAGGTGATCTCGGACACAAGAGGAACCTGCAGCGGTGGCACAGCCGGAGCAATGCCGGGGCCTCGGGAGGGGCAGGCTCTGACCTCCCGTGGGGCACGTGGGCATTGCAGACAGTCACTGGCATCCCAACACTCCGTGTGTGTGGGAGCAGCCGGGAAGGCACCGTGGGACCCTGTCTGCAGCTTGAGTAATCTGGGATTTCTGATGTATTTCAATTCTCCTTCTGTTCCATTATAAAAAAATAAAACGATATAGTGACACAGACATGATGGAAAATCATGGTCTAAAACTTTATTTTGTAAGTAATGCCAATAAATTAAATTTGTTTACAAACATCCCAGTTTTTGTTAAATCCCTGGATGCTCATACTTAAGTCTGAGCATTGTCATAGCCCTTGCAGCCCTCTGGATAGAGAGCAGGTAGTCATGTTCATGGGAATGTCAGGCCTGGGAGGGGGGAACAAAATCACTGTCTGTGAACTCTGTACTACATTGCAATTGTTCTCACCTGTTGTCTGTGAAAGGAGTTATTTGGAAAAGTACCTATATCTGAAACATGGGGAACAACTACTGGATTTCTTCTCCTGGTGTGGGGTTGGTTTGAGGGATGTTTTGTGTTTCTGAATGAGTACAGCGAGGTAAGTAACCCTGGGCACCCTCTGGAAGGCATCCAGCTGTAGTTACCACACAGCAACCATGTAAAACCTCTATTTTGTGTAATTTTTAAATAAAATTTTATCTCAAAGGTCAATTCTACCCCGCCTTGTGTTTGTCCAGGGAGAAACAGAAGCGGCACCGGCTCCTTTCACAGCCTGAAGTCTTGCAGAGGAAGGCCAGGTCAGGGCTGCTGCAGCAGAGGTCAGAGGAGGAGAGCAAAGGCTGTGAATCCCTGCTGGTCCTGCCCTCAGGGGCTGTGCAGCTGGGCCTGCTGCTCCAGGGCAGCCCGGGTTTAGCACTGGAGCCCAACTCCAGCAGGATCAGGAGAGTCCGCTGTGGGCACTGCAGAACACACTGTACTGGTCCTGTTCTCTGCTGTAGCTTCCATCGTATGAGAAGCTCAAGGGGATTCTATTGATTTCATCTACTTATGCTCAGAAAAAGCTGAGTTGAGTTGTTGGCTAAACTAAGCAGATTAAGGTGGTTAATCCAGATAAGATTGGCTAAGAATGTTGTTACCGTATGTATGGCATTTCACATTTGGGTGGAAAACAGCTATTTTTAAACTGCTAAAATTCTACCTTAATATGCCAGTGTAGTTTATTGACTACACATCAGTGTAATTGGGAGGTGTTTTATGTTCAGGCAGCCCTGGCTGGCACTGACCCGGCACTACCTGTGGCTACGGCTGGAAAGCTGCTTTCCAGGAGAAGCTGTAAAGAAGAGCCGGCCTGGAGTGAGTTATTGCACAACCTGCACAGCCAGAGCTCAGCAGGGGCACAGGCAGCCACGGGGGAGGTACAGTACAGCACAGTCAAGTAGTTCTGAGGAGATATTTTTGGTATTTTTAAAGCATAAAAATTGTATATATCAAAGTGTTCTAAATTAGCCAGAAGCAATAAACCACTGAAGCTCACCTACTTAACCAAAAATTCTGAACTGCTTTTACGTGTCTTCTGATCCAGCAGGATCTCTGGGAGATCCCACTCCCCCTAAAGTGGTGAGGAATATTGCCAGTAAATCACCTGGGACTGACCATGTCATGCCTTTCTCAGGTTGCTGCTTTCCAGTCCAGCTGGGCCAGACCTCCAGGTGAGAAGGGTCCAGGTGGGGGAAACAGGGACGGCACCCAAACCTAAACACAACTGCGGCTTTTCTGCTTTCCCCCACCCCCTCGTTTTTTAACAGCACTGACAAACACCACAACAATGAGGAGAAACTACTTAATTCCATCTGGATTTCTATCCTAGACAGGCCTATCCTTTTCCATGTAGCATAAGGTTTCTAAAATTCCATGGGAACTCCATCTGATCTATGTAGGAAAGATGGCCAGACTAGATAATGTGGGTGCCATCTGCACCAAGTTTACTGTTTGCTGATTGGCACAGATGGATGTAATTACTAGTTACACATGCAGCTTGACTGGATTATTTATTTGCTTAGAAAAATATTCAAAAGATTCAGATTCCCATTTTTAAATAATTTTCAGACTGTAATACAAGTTTTAGAGAAAATCCCACAACATGAAGTCTTAATACTGCAGCTGAAGGGCAGCTACACAGGCTGGACAGAGAACAGAGTAAGGCAGCAGAGCTGCAGCAGCAGCAGTGGAACTAAAGCTGAGAAACTCAACATTCTGTGTCAATGTTTGGTACATCCCAGCAACTTGGAAAGGCAGGAAGCTGATTCCCAAGAACTGCTGGCCACATTAAGCTATCAGACCTTTACAAGGAGAAGGATGTCACCTTTCATTGTGCCTCTTCTCCTCCTGAATCGCTTTGTTTCCTTCGCACATTTCTAAACATCCTTCTCCATGTTCTTTGTTTTCCAGACTTTGAGTACACATGAATTACTATTAGGGAGTGGAAAAAGAGAGGCAGAACAAGCCTGTGGTCCCCTGTTTGCAGTAGGATACGTGCTGGCAGTGTTGTGTCTGTCCTCCCACCCCCCAGGCAGCATGGAACGGGTGCACAGAGGCTGACACTGGAAAAACAGACAATGTAAGGTTTTACCTGGCCTGCCTCCTCAAGCACTTGGAGTTTGTGGTACATAACATCAAAAGCTACTCCACTATGTCAATGCTACCACTAAAGCTAAATAGCTAAATTACAACTCTCTATCTTACCCAATACACATAAAAATGTACTTTGCAACCACCAGAGAACAGTAGGTCCCAAATCACATACATAGTCAATTCACAGTATCTTGCCTTAAGACAAAGTGCCCTACAAAGGAAACCATACCTAAAAAGCCACACAAACTTTACATCAAATCCTTTCTCAGTAGGAAGACATTTATACTAATCTGTGGGAGAGCTTAGTGCATGTGAAAATGTGGTATTGGCTTGAAGCAAGCACAGCTCTGCTGCCCTGCAAAAGCAAGCACAAGGCTGCTCCCCTCCTCCTTGGGAACTGAGGAGAGGCTGCTCGTGAGACTGGTTGGGGCTTTGCTTTTGTTTTCTTCATCTTCTAGCCCTGTAGTTCATCACTGTGAACCAAAGGAAAGCTTCAGTCTGGCTCTTATGAGAGACACAGAGTTCTGAGCTCTGTTTTGAAGTGGACTAAGGAAATGAACGTCAGTTACTGCTCTAACCAGAGATGAAGTATAACATGAAGTAGTAGTGTAATATTAAGCTATGATGTTTGTTTGCTTTACAACCCCTAGTTTGTGTGACAGTGCTAAACATTAAATCTATTGCTACATAGGAACAGGGAAACTAGCTGTTAACTAACTGGCTTGTTAACTACAGGTCTACTAGCCAATCCAAAACATTCATTTTGAGTGCTCAAGAAATAGATCAGTTTAAGGGATCTTCTGACATTCTTATAAAGTTCTTGACTAACAGATAAGGTTATGGCTGAGAGGAGAGGGTCTTGTACTTGGCTCTGTGTTCATCTATTTCTTCCTTTGTTTTTCTGATACAGCTAAAAATTTCCTTGAAGAGTGCTTTATATTCAGGAAGAGCATTTGTGGGAGAGTCACTTAGCTCCACAACTGTGAATTCTTGATTGCTAGCTGAGAGATCATACTGGGTGTTGCCCACGTTTAGGTCTTTGGAATACTGCTTCAGTGTCTGGACAGCCTTGTGTTTCAAACAATCTTCATCCATTTGACACTTCTTCAAGAGTTCCTCATACTTCACTTTCAGAGCATTATACTGAGCATCAACTTCATTAAGCACAGAGATTCCTCGCTGCTTCACAGCCTCAGCTCTCCTAATGCAGGTTTCCTCGTGGCCCCTCAGGATGTCTGCGCCCACCGCGCTGCTCAGCAGGGTCTCGCTGCTGCTCCGCTTCAGCGCCTTCTTCTCCAGCTCCGACACCGTCACCAGTCCATCGTCTGCCAGGCTCTGTCCAAGCTCCCTGTCCAGAGACTCCTTGAATGAAATGAAAAAGGACTCTGGCACCAACTTCTCTGCATTATGGAATGTGTTTTCAGACTGAAGTATCTGCCGCATTTCGGCTACTTCTGCTTCCAGCTCCTCTGCCCGAGCGCGGTACAAGTCTGTATCCACGAGCCTCCGCTCCAGGTCGCAGTTTTCTTTCACCATCAGACTGTATTCCTCCTCCATGGTCACCC
Organism: Platyrinchus mystaceus; assembly: GCA_035041135.1. Classification (NCBI taxonomy): domain Eukaryota; kingdom Metazoa; phylum Chordata; class Aves; order Passeriformes; family Tyrannidae; genus Platyrinchus; species Platyrinchus mystaceus. The sequence goes on from JAWWLV010000035.1 coordinate 9,291,214, forward strand.
TCTTCTCTTTCTCCAGGTTCAGCTGGGCTTGCAGAACTGTAACTGCCTTTTTTAACTTCTCATTTTCTTCTTCTACAGGGCTTAACTGACTATCCATCGAAGTAATCTTTTCTGCAAACACATGGTCATACACAAAATACCTGCAGAAACAAAGTAAGTGTTATCAAACGTAGGAAGTCCAGCTCACCACACCTCCTAAAAGTTTCCTGTCCTGAGTAACTAATGACATGTTTAAACTGAGTGCTGACAGCCCTCAGAGCACTCACAGGGGCCATTTCACTAACCTATCAGGCTGTTTAGGAGTCAGAACAGAGTTGGGAACAGGTATGTGCCATCAAATCAAGCTCCCAGCTGAGGCAGAATGGCAGCTCGTTATCAGCTGATTGAATAAGCACAGGTACAATTTAAGTTCAAACATTGCCTCAGTGTAGCATGCAGCACTTTGACACTGTTTTTTCCACAGTGCTCCACTCCTGTAACTTTTGTCACTGTTGATGGTACAAAGCAGCTTCAGAACTGCCAAGGCAATTCCGTAGGATGGTATTCTCACAAGCCTTTGGCAGTTTGAAGGATTGACTTATCCTTTGAATTGTCAAGAAATAACTTCTTTTTGGATGTACAGATTTATTCTATAGTAGAATATATAGAATATTCTACCTCCATGTAGTGCTGAAGCCCAGACACAACAGCCTGTTGTGTCTGTGGAGGTGCTTCACTTACAAAATTGTTTTCTAGGCTTGAAGCTGCTCTGAGCTTTCACCCCAGGTGATTGTCCCAAAGGGCACAGCAAGGCAACTCAGCTGGGTCAAATGGCTCTAAATTTAAAGGCAGAACAGAGCTCCAGGCTCCATTTTACCAGCTTCAGTACCATTTTAACCAGCTTAAGTTCAGGAAAGCTCTTGCAGGGATCCTGCCTTCCTTGAAAACAAAATATCCATGGGCACCCAAGGAAAGGGTTACACAAAATATTTTGTATTTAGCAAGTTTGTTTTTGATATTATCTGTGTGTGTTTTTATCTGACTGAAAACAGTGGAGTGCAAATTGTTGTAAGCTTTCTAAGCTACCATTTGATATGGCTGGAGACTCTGGGAGAGAACCCATCAAGACAGAAAGTGGAGCACAACTGCTGTGGTCTAGAAGTGCATCAGATGCAGCGGCAACACCACACAGGGCAGGTACTTTGCTACTTTTGAACGTCAGCTAATTCTTCTGCCAGCTTCTCTCATACCTGTGCTTGTGTCTTAGTTTTTAAAATAACATCATTGCTTAAAATAACATCATTGTTCTTTGCTATGTAAGGTAGGAAGTCTTACTGGCGCAGGTCATAGAGCTCCTTCAAGCAGGAGAAGCTGTGCATTGATCTGGGCTGGTCAGATCTCTCGTGGCTCATCCGGCCTCGTCCAGGCTTCTTCAGTTCTTCTACCTGTCGCTGCAGGTCATCTATGTGTGTTTGTAGATTTTCAATAGTCTCTGTCAAGCTAAAAGGTGGAAAGACTTTTAAATGAAACTGTCCTTTCAATTTACCAGTATCGTGGAGCACCACTAGGCACAGCCACCCAGTGGCTACACAGACACAGCTGGAGTGCTCCCATTGACTTTTACCAGCTGGGGGAGGGGTGGAATTTGTTACCTTAATATCTTCTGTTGTGAAGCTCTGCTCTCTGCAACCAGCTTCTGGTTGGTGTCTTCCAGTTCTCTTGCTGTCACATCCAGCTGTTCATAGACCTTGGCGTGCTGGTCGTTCATCTGGCGCAGGAGCTCCACTTGCTTTGTGAGGTACTGCAAGACAGCGCTGCTGTTACTGGTCACGCTGGAAACACGAGCTGCCACTGCTGCTCTGCATTCCCACTCACAGAGAAACAAGTAAGTGGCATAGATGTAAACTCCCTGATGAAGCAGATTTTATCCAGAGGAGCTGGGTTTGTTGTGCCAACTGTCTGTACCTGTGCCCACACCTTCTGGATGGGGTTGGTCTGTACAGCAGTCAGAATAGCCCTTAACTAGTCATTCTGTCCTAAACGTTGCAGTGGGCTCCAACAGAAATTTTCTAACAGTGTGGACCCAACAAGCCTCTTATCATTAAAACTGAAATATTGGGTAGCACCATCCATAATTAAAATTATTTTTAGCTAACCTAAGTTCTTCCAATCTGAAGCAGCATTAGGTTCAGCACAACAGAATTTAGGTTGTGGGTTAATGTGTGTCAGGCAGTATAATCAAATTATTGAATTCAATCTTTAATTACTCAAAGTGAACTATTCCAGTTACTCTAATCCCAAACAAAGGCCTCCTGGCCTTTCTTAAAAAATAAAGCTTCATATGAAGTATTCTCAATTTAATCCTCTTGGGTTTTACAGTTAGCAACACAGACTGTTAAGTTTCCTGAATAATGTCAGAAAGCTTAGAAATCTCAGTCTAAGAGCAGTTAACAATCACCTAATGCTCTTAATACAAGTGCCTCATATTGTCCCACCTGGGACATGAGTGTTTTCACTGACATGGGCAAAAAAACTAACCCTCTAAATCTGAAATATTCTGCTCTTGTGTAGAATTTATTTCTTCCAATGTATTCTGTACTACTACATGCTACTTATTGAAGAGAAGACCTCAGGAAGAAACATCCAGCAAACTCCTAGGCAGAATTACCTCTCTTTACACAGGCCTCTGACATATTCAAAACTTCTAATATTCTACTTAACCTTTTACCTCATTAGAAGATTGGTGGGTTTACATTTTAGGCTATTTAAGAACAGATAATAAGTTAATCTAGGACTAGTAATTGCTGCATACAGACTTCCAGAAGATCAACATGATAGCTGTTAGCTAGATCCTTTTGTAGCCTGTGCACACATGACAGAGGATTTACACCAAAATAGAACGTAGATTAGCAGCAGAATCTCAATGTGACCCATTTCAGATTAACTTTCCCTATTGGTTATGGCTGAAGGAAGGAGCTGGAGATCCTCAGACTTTCTTCAGCACTAGGAGAGTGACTGAGCACAGAAGCCAAGGCTTTGGTGCCCCAATAGATGTTTCCACTGATCACAATGGGCCTTTGCACAAGTTTTAGATGAATGGAAGAGGTGAAGCACCACTTTCTCCACCTTTTATCTCCAGTATTTTCAGGACTGGTGTCAAGCTGGCCTGGTATAAATCAGACCACCAAAAGATGATGTAGTAATAAATACTTTAGAAGTTCACATTTAATCCACCTTCCCTGCAACTGAGCACCTAAAATTAAGCAGCAGATGAGACTTCTTGCTTTCTACCACATGATAAAAGGACAGTGTCAGTATTTCCGAAGTCTGAGTGCTGAAAACAGATTCTGACAGGAATTAAGTTGCCCTTTCAATCCAGCATTTATTACATCTACAATGATTAGTCAGTGGCACACGTGTCAGCACAGAGGTCACACATGATGATCCAAAGCTGTAAAATGCTTAATATGTTAGCATTTAATATATGAGATGCAATCTTAAGCACACCACCACCTTTGACCCTTCTTTTTTCAGTGCAGACAAGATAGTGCCACACTTCAGAATTATTTCTTAGCCAGTTTTAGACTTTGCTACCCATAAGAACTGAATTAATGGCAAAAAAAACCCCAAAGATTTACAAGGATATACTGCACTGAAAAAGCTAGAAATCCAGAGGCAAGAGAAACTTCTTTGGAGAAAGAAAAGGTTTGTGTTGCTGTTACACTTTTAAATAGCACCAAGGAAAGGCAGAAGATTGAGAGAGGTGGTGGTAGAACTGAAAACAGCATGTTACTGCAGCAGAGAGGAATACAGTCTGCAGGTTCTTTGACTCGACACAATAAACTGGGTAAATAAAGGTGCAGGCACTGTTTATATGTCAGAAGCACCCCAAAAACTGTTCTCCCTCTCCCTCCCTCTGGGAGGGAGTGATAGGACAACCCAACATACATCTCCTACCCTTGCTGGGGGAGAGGAGGAAAGAGAATAAAGAGATATCAGATAAAGCCTTCAAAAAGTAGTATTGACTAAGTCTTGGCAAAGTAGGATTTTGAGGGGAAAAATTAATCTGTCCTGTCTGAGGTTGTGTGAGCACAGAAGTACTTGACCCTGAAACACCCCAATTGTAGATCACTGCTGGAAGGACACTGGTGACACTTCCTGGTGCTGAAGCCCTCTTATGTAGTCAATAAACACTGACCCACCAGAACAGGTTAAGCAAATAAACTGGCTTAAACCAACAGGATATTACATTCTTAATAGCACTACACCATTTCTGTAAGTCAGTGTAGCTCAGCAATTATATATTTTCCAGATTTCAAGACAGTGGTAAAATGCAGCTGCTGATTAAGTAGCTCCACTCCCTGAGCCAGCTCAGTTATCACAAAGTTATGGTGTGTTATTTCAAAAGGTGTGTTGTAACTGTGTTAAACACTTTCTTAAACATGGTTGTACATGCAGCTGTTGAACCCTGTGAGCAGTATTTGTATAGCACCTTGGAAGTGTTTGTCCTCTCTAGATCTTAAGAATTGATCTTTTTATAAAAACTATTCAAGGCAATGAGTTATTTTCAGTCTCTGCATAAGTAAATACATTTTTAATGCTGTGGCACTAATATAAATATCAGCCATTCCAACCATTGTGTCAGAATGTAAGTAAGTAATGTAAGTATGTAAGTGGCCAGTCTTCGCGAACGAAGATCTGGGACATTTAGCACATAATAGAGGTTAAGAACTTTAGGATCAAAAATGTATACTAAATTGTTCATCACTTAATAAAAATGCTGCATTTATGTTAAGATGACTACTCTAAAGACACCTCTATAGCTGTAAGTATTAAGCTTAGAATTCTTTAAGTTACCTGTTACCATTACAATAGTAAGGGGTGTCAGTCTGAAGTTGCAGCTGCACAAACCCCACACCCCACCTGTAACTCCAGCAGTGCTGCTTGCACAAAGGAACTCAGATTTTGTGAAAATCTGGTGCATACCAGTCACAGCCTGTTCCCTGTGATTCATACCAGAACCAAACTGAAATGCTGACTACATTTTCAATATGTTGTCAGTCAGCAAAGTACTGAATATTTAATAATTTAATTATTAGAGACCATGCATTGCCCTCTAATAGCTGAAAAAATCTCATTAGGCTGACAAATGCCAGGTCTGCAAGAACACAGGCAATGTAAAAATTAAAAAAGGAAATTGCCAAAGATGGCCAGGATTTTCCACCCTGTTACACAAAGATGAAAGGCTCTGAAAGAATGGATGTGTTTTGGGGCTTTATTTTCCTTGGAAAATGCAGAACAATATATCCACTATGTCCTATACTAAGATCCTATTCAAGTGGGGTATTTTCTGGGTTTTCTTATTTGTTTGTTGGCTTTTCTTGTCATCCTACAGGGTTTTTTTTACGTTGAAATAGACCTTAGCTTCCTTTACCCCACCTCACTTTAGTGGAAGTACATATCCCCACATTCTACTTAAATCTCTTTCCTGCATTATCAGCACTTAAATTTCAGTGCAGTAACCATTAAGATTTTCATATAATAATTTGAATTATGAATGCATTTATCATCATATAATTTAATGTCATTTTACCTGGCAAGATCAGCAGAGTTTAGCAATAAAAATAACTGGACTAACTTTTGTGTACAAGAAAGAAAACTACCAGTCATTTCTCATTAAACAAGCCAAACCCAACATGGCATTTAATGGCACAAAACTTCTGGTAATCAGAGGAACAGTTCTAAGTGTGATCAACTTATACATGTTCTCAGATTCTCAAAGCAGCAGAAGTGGTGAAAGATTGTTCAGTATTTTCCATCAAATGTCAAGAAATTCAGATTTTAACTATTATGTTGCAGCTTATTATGTTGATGCCTTAACATTTGGACCCCTTAAATATTTTACCTCTATCTCCTGCAGTTGCTCTTGGTTTGTTGCATACATTTGCTGTAAGGATTCCTCTAGTTCAGTGTTACGGTCCAGTAGTGTCTTCCCAAGCTCAGCAGCAAGGTGAAGATCTAAACAAAGGAATCATGTTTGCAGGTAAGTGATAGAAACAATAATATAATCTAATTTTAAAGCATGTTAATCAGATACTTGAGGTACTTTTTTTACTGCTGTTATAACCCCTCCAAGTTATCTCCCAAAAAGAAAGTGAGCTAATACTTAAGTAGAGCATTCACATATCACCTGTAAGGCAAGTCTAAGTCCTGGAACCCAGGAGACACTCTTATTTCATGAAGCTTCCTTAGTTCCCCCTCAGGTCCTGCAGACACATCCAGCCCTGCTCACCTCCCCCAGCCTGCCCAGTGCTGCTCCAGCAGCTCTGCCCAAGGTTTGCTACATCACTGTATCTACAGCACTGGAAATGTTCCCCTGGGCTACAGCCAGGCCAGAGCTGACTGCACTCCCACCTGCTTTTCTGTTCCTCCCCATTACCCCTTCACCAAGGAGCTCACACGGGATCAAACTGCTAAATGAAAGTTTCAGATGCTTTTTATGGTGAAAGAACAACATCAAAAGACATAAAATTGATGAAGATACGCAGCTATTCTGCCTTTCAAGCTCATAAACCCAGGTGACGAGAATTGTTTCATGTGCTCCAAAACATGATTTTAAATGTCATTTGTTCTCAGGCACTTAATCTCAATTTCACTCCAGTCATCTTCAATCACCTCCAGGGTGCAGTGACTGTAGTTGTTCAAATTAAGAAATAAGTCATCTGAACAGTTCCGTTCCAGAGGGAAGTTTGATATTTGTTCAACAGCATCAATAGTGCAAGATATTCTACATTATTATGTTTAAAAATACGTGTCATTTAAAAGCTAACATAATGTGACAAAGTAATACATCTTGGTGCTATTGCTAAAATTGTAATTACTCTGTGCAGGGTATTATATGTTAAGAATCCAACAGATTTCTAAAACTCTCCCATTTTCCACCTCCTTGCCCTCGCCTGGACCGTGACCTGCATGCACACAATACAACCCAGTTAGTTTTCACATAGAACTTGCATCACTAATGGGAAAGAGACAAGAAAAGTCAAGAAAAACTTTGATTCACTTCAAGAAGACCTAAATTAATAAACAAGAGACGTATTTTATCATCAGTAGTTATAGCTAGAGCAGAAAATGCATTCCATTTTCTCTTGATTGCAATGCCCTTGTTTTAACATGTTATCTTACGTCTTTCCTGCCCCTTCACAATTATCTTATCAGCCTGGCATTGTAACAGATACAGCCCTGTTCCAGGATTGTTTTGTGCTAACCTTCAGTTTGACAGCCTGGCCAAAATGATTACTCCATCTCCATACATAAGCCAGAGACCAAATTCAGACTTACAAGGACAAGTGAGTACAAACATTTGTCTATAAAGTTGCAGATGTCCAACTCTGGCAAAACAACAGCTGTGCCACTCTTTTACACTCTCTCTTACAACTCCAGTGCCTTGTTTCCTACCTTAAGGTCAGATTCTTAAGCATCAGTGCCACAAAAATATTTCAAAGAAATCCCACTGCGTGGGAGTTCTTCAGAGTTTCAGAAGATGTCCAGCTAGGAACCCCATGGCACACTGGGCTGTATTTAGGAGGTTATCACACAGCACTGCTCCTTAAGAAACAGCCTATGCTAGAGCTGGGTTTAAAGTACTTGGATAATGAAATCTTAAGGTGTCCTACTTACATTTTTCCTATTGTGTAAACAGACTGCATATTGTTTACCCGTGAACAGAGTAACTCCCAGTCAGAAACCAAGATGTTTGTTCTGTCACATTACAGAATATTGTGGTTTTCAAATCCAGCAAATCCATTATCCTATAGAAAATGAAGTCCCAATTCCCAAGTTCTCATACTACACAGATCTTTACTAGGAGCTACAATCTTTACAACCAGTCAGCAATACTGGCATCATTCAAGGCGAAGACTAAATAGTCCATTCTTTTATTTTAATAGAGTAGAATAAGAGCTTTAGAGAGGATTTAGGATTATGTTAAAGACATAATGCATAATGGAATTACTTGCTGTCATTTCCCTTCCCAAAGTGAAAGTTTGTTTTGATGTTTAAGTACATACAAGAGTTTACAGTTTCATTCATGAATGCCCCATCACCTACTAAATCAAGTAGCACATACCACACGGTCCTTGGAATACAGGTTGGATAACAGAATTCATGTCATACTTACACACTCATTCTGTTTATTAGACTGGCAGAAGCACAAATGGGAGAAACATGCTATTTTATAATGAGGGCAATTTGTTTCTGAGGGGGAGAATACAGGTGGAAGTGCTCAGGAACACCCAATAAAACCTGAACTCTGGGGAAAGCAAGAACTGAAATAATTTCCCCTCTTCTAAAATGAAGAATTTGCTTTGTGTCCATTTTTCTACATTGTCAAGTATTTCTAAGCCTTATAAAGAGCAAATTTTACAAGTGAGATGTGTAATACACCTGTTCTCCAGAAACAGAAGGAAAACGGTTCATTTACATTTCTCTTGAGAGAGTTCCTGTAGAACACTGGAAGCACACTGCAATTTCTGTTGTAAATTTATGTAAAGCAACAGCTAAGTTCTGACACAGACATGCATTTTTCCTTTTCACCACAAAGATGGAAGCAGAGAGGTTTTTAATAATGCAAACTGCCTGTGTGCAGATCTTAAGATCTTCGTTTTAGTAAATCTGATTAGTTGTGCTGGAGTTTAACAGCTCCATCAGAAGGCTCCGAAGCAAAACAAGACTTCAAGGATACGTCTTCCATGATGTTGAACAGCCTTCACTTACCAGCACTTCACATTCTCTTCTGACAGCATGACTATAATTGAAAAAGAGATAAAAACAGTACCAAAATCCTTCTCTTCTACTTTTTCATAGCCCACCTAACAAAATTATTCAGAGAATTTTCAATCTAAAATTAAGCCTGTTCTTTTAAACAGCAAAAGGCATTAGTAGTGCAAGATATATAAATAAGTCTTGTTGAAGTTTACTTAACTGTAAATTTAAACTCTTAATTTTTTTTACTTGGTTTCATATCTCCTATATTCAGAATACTCTCTGTTCTGTAAAAGTGAGTAACAGCAAGATGTAAAAAGAGCAGCCGTATAAAAGAATTCTTTTACAAAGGTCAGCATACTGCAGCTAAACTTGGATATTGCAGGATGACTGTTCCATCCTTACAAGAATTCCATAAGCATTCTGTTTTCATGAACAGCATGCCAGAAAATCCCATCTCCATTGTCGAGGCAAGAGCTTTGGTACGTACAGACTATCAAGGTTTTCCAAAACCCTACCCTAATTTTAAGTTTCAAAGGCTGGCTGATAAGGACTACCAGTTTGTTTCTGTGTGCTTTCTAATGTTTTACAACCTAGGTTTTCTCATAAACCTACTGCTCTGTTTTTAAACATGCACTGATTGTTTGGGTTGTGAGGAGTTTCACGAGCCTTGATAAGCAATCTTACTCCCCTGTTTACGTACACCAGCACAGCTCAGGCTTAGGACGAGGAAGTTCATCTTTCAGACTCCAGAAATAAAGTACAGCATTCCTGTAAGGAATTTCTTCTTTGCATTTCAACCTGCCCATCTGTTTATTTTCCTCCTTTCCCTTTTGGCAAGGCTATTAGTCACTTCCATTTAGACTTAAAGAGAGAATCCCCAGAAAAAAGTTGTTCGCACGTTGAGAGCACACTAACCCCTAGAATGGAATACTGTTTCTTAAAAGCTCACAGAGAGTCAACTGGTGATTATTTCACTCTTTTTAATTAAAAGATGAAAGTAAAGAAACATCAAGAAAGCAAGAAGTCAGTTGTTATACATTGTGAAGTCTCTTTGTAGGTCTTCTATCCCATAAACACTGACACAGTAAAAACATTGCTTCAAATTTTCAACTGTCTTCTCTTTGACAGCAAACTATGGTTTCAGGATTGTACTTAAACTGATTTGTTTGTATCCTAGAGCCAGGAAAACATCTATTTCGGGCAAAGAGTATCTAAATACAGCTTTCAAACAGTTAGATATTTTATACAGCAGACAACTAGACCTGTTCCTGTCTCCAAACAAAGTTTCTGCTGTCAGATGCCTGATCTCAGTGTGAATACCGCTTAGCACCCACCAATTCCAAGAATTGATGTATTTCAATCTAAAAGCAAAAAGTATAAGACTGGAGCAGGTTTGCAGGAAGCCACTTCACAGCTTCGAGATGACCTTTTAACACAAACTCGGGATTAAGAACAAAAAGTAGAACCAAGTAAATACCAGTCATAAATGCCACTAAGCTCTTAAGGAAATTGCACATTCTTTCCATATCATGCCTGTTGAAGATTTTTAGTGCAATTATACTTGTATTCCTGTGGCTCTTTCCTCATCTGTGAAATGAGAACAGGATTTACCTCTTGCATATAATGTTTTAAGACATATTGATGGAATGACGTACAGGAGCTAGAAATGTAGAATCCTGAGGTGTAGTGGAGTTATTTGTGTATTTTAATAAGAAGACCTAAAAAGGTTTTAATAAGACACTTGTAACTAATCGAGCACTGCTACAACGACGCCTTCATCGAACTGCAAGCCCTTACAAAGAGCTCAACAGGGCGCAATAGCGCATCCCACCCCAGTGCTCCCAGCGCCCGCCCCGAACAGCAGCAGCCGCTTCGCCTCCTGTTCAAGGTGCAACTTTTCGGAGAGCCGCTTCCCTGCCGGCGGGCGGAGAGGGACCCCGGCACGATCGCGCTCGGCTGCGGCGGCTCCTTCTCTCAAACAAAGACGGCCGCAGCCTCTGCCGGTGACAGCGATCCCGCGGCGGCGGGAAGGGCGGCCGAGCGGGGACCCCCCGAGCCCGGCACCACCCGCCCATCCCCCCCCCCCCCCCCGCCCCCCCCCCCCC
>JAWWLV010000035.1:9302163-9331348 GCA_035041135.1 Platyrinchus mystaceus
CCCCCCCCCCCCCCCCCCCCCCCCCCCCCGCCCCGCGACCCCGAGCGCCCTTACGGCCGTGCCGGTGGCTCCCCGCCGCCCCTCACACGCCCTCCCCGCCGCAGCCCCTTCCCTCGCACACCCCCACGGCCCCTTCCCTCGCACACGCGGCTCTCCGCGCCCCTTCCCTCACACACGCGGCTCGCTGCAGCCCCTTCCCTCACACAGCCCCGAGGCGGATCCCCACGGCCCCTTCCCTCACACACCCCACTCGCCGCACCCCCTCCCTTACACGCGCGGCTTTCCGCTCCCCGTCTCTCACACGCTTCCCGCTCTCCCCCGTCCCGGCTCACCTTGCTGCAGGTCTTGCTGGTCGTACCACGGCTCATCCTCGCGGATCTCGAACTCCTCCACCAGGCTGTCGGCCAGCATCGCGCCCCTTCCCCTCACGGGCGGGCGCGGCGGCGGAGCCCACCCGACGATCCCCCTCGCGCCGAGCGGGGCAGGGCGAGCCCGGCAGCCTCTCCCCGCCTCAGCAGCCGCCTCCGGCCATTGCCGAGCGGTTCCGGACTTTGCCGAACCTCTCCCCCTTCTGGCCGGGCTGCGCCGGCGGCAACGTGGCAGCGGCCGCCGCCCGCCCCCCGCCTCCCGCGATTCAAACGCGGCACCCTCGCCTCCCCGGCGGGCGGCCAATGGGAAGCCGCCCGCCGGGCAGATCGACCGGAGCCTGCACCAATCACAAAGCGCGCTCGTTCCGAGCCGCCAATGAGAGCGGAGAGGGGGCTGGCCCGGGGCGGTGAGGTCCCGCCCCGCCGCGCGGAGCGCAGCCCCCGCCGCAGGAGGTGGGTCGGTGCCCGTGCAGGGGGCGGCGGTGGTCGGCGCTCGGCGCGGCCGAGGGCGGGGAGCGGCTGCTGAGGGCTGTCTGCTGGCTCCGCGGCGGAGCGGGGCCGGCACGGCCCGCGGTGCGGCAGCGCGACTCGGCGTAGGGGAAGCCGGGGCTCGTGGTCGCCCCGCGCTGGGAGCGCTGAGGGGAGAAGCTGTGAAGAGGGGCCCGGCGGGGCGCCCAGGTGCGGACAGCCACCCCGCTGAGCCCGGAGTGCGGCAGGGCAGGGCAGGGCAGAGCGTGGTGCAGGGTCAGTCCGAACAGCGCCGGCTCCATCCCCGCGCCTCTCTCGGGGCGGTCGCCCCCCGCTCTCGCCTCTCCCTCACGAGGAGGGGGGAGCCGTGTCCGCCGTCCGGGGACCTGCTGAGCTGAAACCAGCCTGGCTCGCCCAGTTTTGACAGAGGAGCAGCTCCAAACGCCCGGCCCTGGGAGCTCCCCGTGGCCGGCCGGAGCGCAGCCCCGCGGGCGGAGCGGGCGCTCGGTCGGTGCCACAGCCGTGCTGTGCCAGGGGCTCTCTGAGGGCACCTCCGGCAGCAGCATCGCCCCTCCGTGTTACCCCTCGGGACAGGGGCAGCGTTTGTGCTTGGGTCTCCCTTAATGTGGTGCAAGTCACGTCAGAAAGATGAGGAAGATAATGGTGTCCAGCCAGTCCGTCAGGACTGTGAGCATTGCACAGCGGTCTGGGACCCAGGACAGAGCAGGATGTCTAGTGCGCCTCAGTCAACATTTGTTATTATCTCTTGGAATCCACTTTTCTCCTTTAGACTCGTGTTCTAGTTTCTTTTAGCAGTTGTCATCCAGCACTGGGAGAAGCGCAGGTATTGTCACACGGCGTCTCTCAAACAGCCCGTGTATTTTGGCTCCTGTGTATTAACACAGTTGCAACCACCAGAAATTTCTGAAACCGATTTGCTTTCTGTGAGTCACCTAAAATGTCAACACCTGTGCTTTAACCTGCTCAATATAAAGGCTGACTATTAAGAAGAAGGAGGGGATACTCATGCATGATTTCATTGTAGTACTATTAAAGAGAACATCTGGGGAAGGAAGTGTGGTACCTCAACTTCTAATTGAACCTATTTCATAAACGGGGCAGGAGCAGATGTACCAATTAGTGTAAAGAGTTGTGTCAGATCCTGCATATTATAATTAGTCATGACATTAGAGGCCTGTTTGTGCATTGTTAGAAGGTTTTTGTTGAAGAAATTTCAAATTTCTTTCAGTTTTTCTGAAGTTGAGGAGACTTTTGTTTGCGTGTAGGAAGGAATTGAGTCAAACGTGATTTGAGCAATAGCTGTTTGCTGGTAATGTTGGTGTGAAGCACATTAATTCTTGGTGCTTGTGGAATTTGAAGGAAAGGGCAGTCTCCTAATTCTCCATTGGAAGACCTGTTCCAAAAGTCCTAATATCTATTATGTAAATCACTTCATTAAATGTATTTGTGGAGGCTTGAAAAAGCAAATATGACTACATCACAATCAACCTCAATTATTTAAAAAAAGTCATATTCTTAGAAATAAATTGGCTTTAATAAAAGAAACCTGGGTTTAAGTTGTTTGTCAGCTTGATTTTTTTCTTAGCTATGAAGTTATCTACTCTTTGCATTGTGTTTCATATCAGAGCATCTTACATATATATGCAAAACTGCATCCACACTTTATTTGTTCTTCAAGGGTTCTTTCTCTGTGTTGGGGGGGTGGGAAAATTGTTTCATCTTCTCCAGTTCCTGCTGGATTTGTGGCTTTTGCCTGGCCCTTGCCTGTTGATTGGGAAGTTCCCATCTTTGTGCGCAACAGCCTGTCTTGTAAACCACAGGAAGGTTGGAAATAGCCTTGGTTTTCATTTCCTGTTTCTTCCATGGTTATTTTTATGAGGAGTTCAGGGAGCTGCTTAGAGACCTGCTGATCAAGCAGATATTCAAAGTAGGTGTTTTGATGGCTATGTGAAAATTGCACTTTAGGATAAAATTGTTCATATGCAGAGGGGCAAAGTGAATTATTGACAAAAAGCAGATAGTAAAGCTCTGAGTTCATGTGCATAGTAAGGCTGAAATCTGGACTTGAAATCAGTGACAGTCTCCTTCAACAGATGTAAAGATGAATAAAGCCTCAGCTAAAACCACATGAGTATTTTTGTGTTGGGCTTACAGCATCACATATGGTCAAGGTCTACATCAAGTAGTCATCACTCAGATTTAAAAGGTAGAGGTTCCCTGGACCTGGGTCTTTTCATGACATAGTTTATACCAAACATGCTTAATTAATTGCTGGATAGATGGAAAAAGTCAGCATCTTAAAAATTTGTTGGCTGAATATCTGATTGATAGATCAAAGAAATCTGTATTCTTGGGCTAAATCTCTTGTTATTTGGACATACTTAAAATGTTATACCTGTTACTTGCTAGGTTTTATTTACATGCAGTCTTCTATACAATGGAAATGTTAATTAAAAGGTGTTTTGATTGTTTTATGGTTTATAAGGTGAAAGTATTGCTTCCATGGCTTGTTAACAATTAACATTTAAAAATAGAAGGGCAAAACTTGGTATTTGCTTTGAAAGAAATATTCCTCTGAATATTCACCCATGTGCATGCTGCAGCAGTGGAATACATAAGGATATGAGTCACTTCATTCCTACACAGTCCATAATTTTAAGAATACACAGCTAGCAAGGAAGATCTAAAATGTATGCAATTGCATTGACCTTTACACCAACATGAGTGTTTGCAACAGCAGGTTTTAAATGGAGTCTGTGCACCAGTTAGGAAGGGACTCTTTGGAATTTTTGTTGACTTGTTCCATTGATTTTTAAGCACTGACTTATTATTTTTCATCTGTTCAGTTTTAGGCTCAGTGTCTTACAGCTCAGTAAAATGTGTTTCTCATTTAAAAGAAAAGGAAGGAAAAAGAGAAAATTTCGTCCATTTCCACATCTCTGAAACAAACAAATCCCCCATGATATTTTAATTTGGAAAATTATTCTACTAACAGTTGTAATTCTCTTTTGTAACTTAAGGAGGAAGAGAGCTGTACTCTTGGAAGATGAAGTTGGTTTGGGGAATTCATCCTAATGCTCTGGCATATTCCATGACTACGTTAGGGGCTGGAATGATGAACAGTATCTTTAATTTCTACTACGTTAAGCTTTTCCTAAACCGATACAAAATTTCAGAAGGAGCCTTTAATCAAGCACAGGTATTGTAAATGAAATACTTTGATTGCCATATTGTGTTGTGGATCTGTGCTATTACAGCACAGTGACTTTTTTTGCTGACAAATTAATTTTGGATGCATTGTAAATAATTAACAGTAAATTAACTTTGAATTTAGTTAATCCATGAGCAACTGAAAGTACACATAAAGCACATCGTTAAGAGCCTATAGAGTAAAAATCTCCAGACTTTAATTGCTGAAAAGATTTTTAACTTTGATAGCTTGTAGTAATTTTCTAAATTGATCTTGCATCTCAGCTCCATAGATAAGTTTGACATTAGTGCTTTCCTATGGACTGTTTAAGTACTTAACCACTGCATTTATTCTGGGAGTCATTATCCACGTGAGTAACTCTTGTCGTAAATGGTCTCCTGAAAGTAATGGGCCAGCTCGTGTTTTGAATTAACTCGCTGTGAGAGTAATATCTGGGCTTTGCAGGACGAAAGCCCAGATATATAAGGTTTTGGAAGAGTGAAGTCTTGGAGACAAGGAGTTTATTTCACATGTAGTTGGGTGTCACCTGCCTACTTAGTCATCTTATTTTATCAAGACTTCTATAGAACTGTAAATATCTTTAAGAATTTGATCTAGTCTGTTTTGACCAGTGGAGCTTTCATCTTTATTTATTCTTCAAATAGAGATTTATTTTAAATAAACATGTGTATTTGTAACCTCTGTAGAAAAGTGACAGTGAGGCTCAATTCCCCTGTGTGTGCCTTGTTTGTGGCAGGCTGTGTTTATGGTATGGAACGCCATCAACGATCCTCTCTTCGGGTATATCCAAGACAACTCCAAACTCCGGTGCTGCGCCAGACGCCAGTTCTCCATTCTGTACGGAGCTCCTTTGTATGGGCTGGCCTTCCTGCTGCCCTGGTTCCCCTGGAAGCACTATGAGGAGGGGGACTGGCTGTGTGGCTTCCACCTCGTGGTGGCCTTGTGTGCCTTTGACGGTTTGCTCACGTTCGTGCTGCTGGCGCAATGTGCGCTCTTTGCCGAGACCTCGACCAGGCACGAGAGCAGACTCCAGCTCATCAAGTACAACCAAGTAGCAACACTAATAGGAGCCACGAGCATCCTCTTTTGTGGGCTCGTATCAGATAACATGGAAAACTTTGCCTATTTCCAGGCTTTCACTGTTTTCATCGCAGCACTAGCAACAGCTTGTATGTGTTGCACGGGTAAATACAGTACCAGTCAGTATGAGCAGAGGGAAACTCATGTGGAGAGCGCTAACCTGGAAAACAGTGAGGGAGCTTTCTCCTTGGCCTCAGTGGTTTCCTTGACCAAACAGATTATGACAGAGAAGAACTTTTTGTTTTTTGTCACGATGAACTTCTTCCAAGTCTTCCACCTGGCCTTCTACAACAATTTCATGATAATCTTTGCGGATAATCTTATTCCTACGGACGTCCTTTCTTCCTCAGTCAGAAGTATCATGTATGGAGCAGGTTTTATTTGTCCTCAGGTAGGCAGTTACACTTTTTTATTTTAAAGTATGAAAACCTGATCTGTTACTAGTTTACAGTATCCATTTAACAACTTGAAAAAATGCTGTATCTGGCAGAAGCCATTGGCCAAAATGAAAAACAAATCTGGCTCAGCAGTGGCCTAGAAGAAAAAAAGTCCCCCTGTGCAGGCTGCCCAAGTGTAAAGGGTAGTGAGAACAGACAAGCAGGCTGGTAGAATGTCTATTTAGAACAACGTGAGACATGAGTAGGCAAGGAATTAATGTTTTGTATCCTACAGGGTTTATAATACCTAAGTATAAAGGAATGAAAAACACGGTCAAGATAAAATGTTCCTAAAAGCAGAATCTACAGGATTCTGAATTCTTCTTTCCTTGCTTTTGTTTTGTAATAGTATTACAGATGAAAGACTAATCTCTTCTTCAGGAAGTTTCTGAGATAAACTGCATGAAATACCAGAAACAATTAAAAGCCTTGTTGAAATATGTAGTATCTCAGTCATGGAGACCAAACAAAACTCTAAATAGCTGCTTTTGGAGAATATTACATTCCCATTTATTTTGTTGTTTGCTCTCTTGGTCAGCTACTTTATGGGGTAGAGAGAGACATACTTTTAAGACCCAGGCAGGGGGAGGAGTAATGAACTGGAAGAGAGAACCCAAAAGAGTAATGTATGAGAACAAGAAAAACAGCAAAAATATATCCCACAGAATGTAAACATACTTGTCTGCAGTGAATAAAAAATTCTTCTATTCATTCCCTTCTAACTCCTTTCTCTGGATCTTTTAAAACTTTCGCTGTGTTTAGCTGCTGGATGTTGAAAGCCACGATACTCAACATCTGAGTATCCTGACGTTCATTGTAGGTGCTGATGGTGTTCAGAATTTCTCCAAATCAGGCTGTTACATTCATTAAATTGTAATGGCTTTTGGTAAGTAATATGCATAAGAAGAAAAATGAAAGTATAACTGGAATTCACAGCTGAGTTTCAGTTGCCATTTTGGCTTCTGCATATATAACATACAGACCCTGAACATAACTCCTGTTATTTCACCTTTTATCCTTATCACAGGTTTAATAGTTTGGGTTTTTTTCCTCTGTAACTCAATTAGATAATGAACTTTGAAAATAAATCAGAAACTACAGAAAACAGGAAGTCTTAACTAACGTTACACTTATTATATAGCAATCACTTTTGTTGATAAAATCAGTGTGACAATGTGAAACGACCAATCTTTCAGAAAATGTGTCTCCCTGCTCCCCAGAGACTCTTTGTCTAGAAGGTCACTGAACCATAGAGAGTTTTCTGTGACCTTATTTTTCTCAGGTTTTGTCCCTTTGAGCTCAAGATATAATAAGAGAATTCTTTGATGGCAATGTCCTGAACTTCACTTACTAGAAAAACAACCAAGCCTTGTAAAATAAAGCTCCTTTTTATGAACTCTGCTTCAGGGGCCTCTACCAAACTAGAATTCAGCTTCTGCTTTAGGTTCCTTTTAGTAGTGGGTGTGAAGAATATGACCTGCCTGCAAGGAAAATGTTGCTGTAACGTAGGCAAACAAATCTGAATTTGCATCATTAAGTTCGTATTTGCCTTTGAAATACACAGTCTTAGAAACATGCAAGGAATAAGGAATTTTCTAAGTCATAAGCACTTCCTGAGACAGGGTTATTTGGCAATTACAGGGAGCCAGGATCGTGGTGTTTACAATAGCAGGCATTACGTGATCCCTCACTATTTCTTGTGGAGGCACTTTTCTCCAAAATCCCTGAAAACAGCCAGGGGGAAGAGCGTGTTTAAGTTTCTTAGAATGAGATTTTTTTTTCCTATGTCAACTTCCCAGATTTGTTTTACCTCCCTGATCACGGGTTGAAGTAGAAATCTTGAGCTGTTTTATAATACCATTTGCCACGGTCATCTTTGCCTGACTGTGGCATCCTGGTTTGATTTGTCATGTTAAAGCATTTCAACGTGGGAACAAATGTAGGAGGAGAATTCTTTCCTGCTCTTCAGCTGAATATTACACAGCCCATCTCTGCAACACAGAAGAAAGGAGAAAATGTGTATCTCTGTAATAGAGTTTGTATTTTTGTGACAATGACATACATGAAGATCGTGCCACAGGCTCATATAATAAAAACATAATTCATAATAAAATGCCCTGTTTAAAGTGGAAAGTGAGGAACAATATAGAAGAATTTACATGTTGTTCATATTGTATTCAGCACTTAATAACATTTTCATGTCTTTGCCTGTCACTAGATTCTCAGAATCTACTTCTTGCTAACATTGGCAAAATTAAAATTCAGCCATACACATTGTCCTCTGGCATCTGCCTTTCTCTGCTGGCTTGTAAAATCTCTGACTTACTTAGATAAAGCTATCTTGGTGATCTTGCTGGTTGTTGGTTTTTTTTAGTTAAAGGGTCGTGCTTAATTTCTATAAATGGCAGTGAAAATAGCAATATTAATGAAAAAAAAAACAATTACTGGAAATATTTCTTATCAACAGTTAAAATTCAAATGGTGAGATGCTTGGTTTACAGTTAATGTACTGCAAAGTTAATTGTTTAAGGGATATCAAAAATAAAGATCATGAGCATTAAATAATAGTCAGGCAATGTGGGAAACAGCATTTTCCTCGGGATGTAGCAGTTCTCAGCTGGTTTTTGAGTGGAAGGGAGACTGTTTGTACCTGGTAGAGGTAGCACGGAATGAGCCAGTAGACAGCTCTCTTTGTTCAATCCAATTTATTTGGATTGAATTTCCTGGACAGGGCTGTTGGCTGGGTTTTGTTTTTTTAATGGGTGGTCATAATCTGTGTCTGGTCTGTGTTTTATAGCTCTCCTGATGCTGAGACACTGGACTATACTTTTTATTTGTATATATTATCTTTTCAGTGCCTTGTTCTTCTCAGTCATGCTTCATTGAAGAAATTTGGTTATTACAGAGTCATCTTGTTTTCCTTTTACTATGAAGGAGTAGCTGCTGCTGTCATGTTTTTTCTAGGGCAAGAACACTATTATCTGTTGGCATTTTATCTCACAACAAACATGTAAGTAAATACACTCCCCTGTTCATAGACACAGCTTAAATACTTCTAACACAGTGGACACTTGCTTTTAGTACCATGAAGGTTCTGCCATGGCTTTTATGGTTTTCATTCTTGTCAGAAAAGTTGAAACTCTAGTTACAACCTGCCTCAGCTTTTATTTTATTCTGCTTCAGCTTTTAATTTCTACTTAAAAAAAATATATTATGCTACATGGAAAACCTTATTTAAAAATAAAGAGCTGTTTGTATCAGAATAATGTTACAGCAGTTTAATTCTTAGTTTTCTATTTCATTGTTGTCTTTCTACACATTCTTTCCCACCCTCCTTTACTTCATCTTTTTTTTTCCCCTCATTTTCATTCTTATTTTCAGTCAGAAGCTACTGTAACACTGAATTGTGTGAACAATAAATTGAATTTCATTATCTGCATATTTTAAATGATGAAGATGTATTTTGATTTCCCCAAAAAAACTCTAAGGTACCTGAAGACTCTGTGTTTAAAGTGCTAATTGTCCAAAGCCTCTTGTTAGTAAAATCTCATCACACCCAAACTTTAATAAGACATGGATATATTGTAATATTTGAGTTTATATTTTAATTTAACCATTTGTTAAGAATCAGCTTTTTGTGTGTGTGCTTAAATGCATATATATGTGTGTGTATAGATATAGATATATATACACTGTAAATATGTGCATAGGAATGCATGTAAAATATTCGTAGTATTTTAATTCTCCCACCTTGAAGTTTGTCTTCCATGTGGTCTTTCCAGCAATGCTCATGCCTTTTTCAGGTTTGAAGAGCAAATTTTCAGTTTCTCCTTTTTTCCTAAAGTGTTTCTTTTCTCTTGGTCATTTTAAGTGACGCTTACTGATAACGTCATTTACTGTCAAAGTATTCATGACCTTTTACACCAATGTCCAGGAGAAAAAAGCAAAAATACTCCCCACCTTTTAGGTTTGCATGTTGATTTCTAATTCTCAACTAAGAACAGATCTAGTAATGCTTTCACAACTCCTGCTTAAACAGATGCATCACCATGTTTTAAAGAGCATCTCAGCTTTGTGTGTTTGGGGAAATGTCAATGTTGGAGGGGGGGTGTCAGAATGCCAGTTATATTTTTATTATGGAACTGAATATAAGGACTATGAACATCTTAAATCCTTTGTTTTTCTTTAGGGTAATTGTACAAGCCTCCTTCAGTTTGTTCAATTTGCCTTTGGCAGATATTGTTGATGCAGATTTAGTGAAGCACAAGCGCAGGTATGTCAGTGGTTCCTGGTTTTCTTTAAATGTGCTCTTTGCCTTGTTACTCTTCCCCAGGTTAAATTGTGTCAAAGTAAAGACAGTAAATGATCTGGGATCCTTGATACAGAAGTACTTTTTGTAAGAGCAACTTAACGTAAGTAAAGATAAGAACTTGAGTAAAGTTTCCTGCAGTTACTTCAGCAGAGTAATTTAAACAGATTATTGTGTAACTTCTAGTTTTTATTAGACTGTAATTTAAGCCAAGTCCTTCTGATTCTTCTGGGTTTATTTTTGTTAGCTTCAATTGAATTATTTTGTAATTATACACATCTATTGTCATTTATGGAATTTTCTGAATAAGGCCTTTTGGAGATGGAAAAGGCCTTAAGAGAGCTTTGCCTGTGCTACCTAAAGTGCAAATTTCAAGGTCTAACTGGCTGCCATTATCTCCCTGAAATAAAAGTGATAAAACCTGCTGTGGCATAGCATATTGCAACTCATGGATGTTTCAGATTTTTATCAAAGTGCACAGAACTCTCTGTTGGTTCCATCAATGTTTATGCAGGTGCAGATTCAGCCCTGGTCACTCTGTTGAAGAACTGGCTCCTCAAAAGTGAGAGCTACTGCTTCCAGGAGGAAAAAAATTGCCTCCTTTTCTGGCCTCATGCATAGAAAACCTGAAGTTGTAATTAATTCTCCATGCACTGTTCACTCTAATCTAACTCAAGTAATTACTCAAAGTGCACAAATGCACAAAGTTGGACCTGAGTGCAATTCATTCCATGAAATTCATTCCAATCAAGGCTAAGTTATATATATACAAATATATATATATAGACACACACACCCCAGGGGTTTATTACCTTTCATTTCCAAATAAATTTAAATTTCATTCTGATAGCAGATCTGTTTGCTATAATGTGTGAACTAGACAAAGCTAAAGATCATGATATTTAGCCTTTGCATATCATCAGGATTTTTTAAATCACTATTGTACTTAATACTCTAGTAAGTTTTTGTCATGCATTGATTTGTTTTTTTCCCCTAAATATTTTAGATCACCACTTTCCTCTATGGTTTTTGGTACCAATGCTTTATTTACCAAGCCTGCCCAATCTTTGGCTCCAATGCTTGTGGTTAAAGTACTAAATCAATTTGGATATAGGAACCTGAATAATGTAGTTGGTCATCCTGATGCAAGGTGAGTTCAAAAGGGATACATATAAATTAACATTAAATACTCCTGTAATCTAAAAAGCAAATTGATCAGCAATTTGTTTGCTATCTACCTAACTTGGAAAAGCAAAGGATACATTTCAATAGTTGCCCCTCCCCTGGTTTATGTTTTTAGATCACCTAATGGCTTTTATTAAGATACATGTTGTTGGCCTCTGCTTTTTGTTTATCTCATAAACCTACTTCCTTAAATATATAATCCTAATAGGGTTGCATTTAAGACACATTTTTGTTTGAGAGAAAGCAGTACAATAACTGGAGGGAGGGAATTTGCCTCCAGTAGGAGTGTATAGTTTTGGCTTCAATTCTACTTCAATTCTAATGCTAATGATTTCACTGCAGTCCCTGGAGACCTTAATGCACAGCAGAAAGCTGTGGTTGCTGGTTAGGCTGTTGGACATGTGGGGGCTTTTATAAAACCAAATTAACAGGGAATCACTACCCTGAAAGGGTCACAGGCTGTATTTATGACCATCAAGAGGAAGTGGAAACATAAGGAATAGCTGAAGGCAGAATTAAAAGGCAGAAATCAGTCCTGATTAGAATTTACTTGAGAGAACAGCATGAATATCCTGAGAAACTACACAGGTCTCCTAAATCCTGAATAAAAAGCTTTAAAAATACATAAAGACAATTTTATATGAACTTTTGTGTGAACAGCCCCTGTAGGAAGAAAGGTCTGGGTATGTGTCACCAGGGTTAGGAGAATGTTTCACATTTGAGGACATTCCTAAAAAAATGTATGAGGACAAGCATGACATAAAAGAACAACAGGTGGTCTTCAGAAATGGATCCAGACAGAAGCAAAGGCAGTTTGAGGCTGTGTGAGAACAGTTAATTTTATTTTAATGCAGTCTGTAGATAGCCTGTGAGATGATGTGAAGAGGACATGAACCTCATTATACTGTCAAATAAGATGAGTGATTTTTGCAGAAGAGTAGTAGTTTGAACTGGATGTGGATATGAGAGGGCTGAATATATTCATCTTGATGATTCAGAGAAATTTTGACTTGAAACATAACAACTGCAGTTCTGATGCCTTTCAATCAGAGAAATGATCCCTTTGTGGATGGATGTTAAATCACAGTAGCTATAAATCTTTTTATCCCCTGTAAGTAGCCCCTGGACTATAGCAACAATAAATTTATTGTACAGAAAGTTGAAATACTTTGAATGCCTAATCTCTAAAACCTGTATTTTCACTTGAGTCATGCTGAAATGTGATTTATTTCACTAGGGCCAGGTACAGCATAAAGGCACATAGCTGACATTAGTTAATCAGAGCACCTGAACTATATTATGTATTTCTCTTGCCTGTCTCTTCAGAAATAATTTCTTAAATATGAAGCAGTCTGCCTGTGTTTTCTGTACATATATGTGTGAACAGGCATGTCCTTTGATTGCAAATGGAGCTCAGCATGGACACACATAGACCAGACTACTCCAGGTTGTTTCTAGGGAGTCAGTTTGCCCATGGCAAT
Source organism: Platyrinchus mystaceus (assembly GCA_035041135.1). Lineage (NCBI taxonomy): Eukaryota > Metazoa > Chordata > Aves > Passeriformes > Tyrannidae > Platyrinchus > Platyrinchus mystaceus. The sequence goes on from JAWWLV010000035.1 coordinate 9,314,724, forward strand.
GTACTCAGACCATTGACTGAGCTAAAATTACTTATATATATTAAAAACCTATGAGCTGATCTCATCTTTCAGCCATAGGCAGGCAGCTAAAACACACTTGCCCTGTGACAAAGCTGTTTGAGGACAAAGAGAAACCGAATTCAGGAGATTGTTTAAAATATGCTCAAGCTGTTTTGGGAAAAAGGAGAATTTCCCACAGGTGAAGAATATATAATGAAGTATTATGACCCATGCCAATACCACCTCAGCTGTGTCCTTCCTCCTCCTCCAAAGCTGGCAATATCTATTAAGTGTTTTGGAAGGCCTTTGCTTTATTAGGTGTAGTGGCAGGGAGTTGTGAAGATAACACAGAGGACCCCTATTCTGCATTAAAATGATGTTTGGGCCCTGAATAAATATGTCATAAGAGTTTCCAGCAGTGTTGTTTCCTGGGACAAGACACAAGATGCAGTTCAAACCCATAAACTATTTGCAGCATTCTAAATTATCTATTTTTTTCTTGAACTGAAAGTTAAACTGTAGCAACAGTTATGGAGCAGCTAATCCTGGAAAGCATTTCCAGGCACAGTAAGGACAATAAAATCATCAGTAATACCAGCATGGCTTCACCAAGGGGAAGGGAGTCGTGCTTGACCAACTTGATAAACCCGTGCAGTGAAATGCCCAGCCTGGGAGCCAAGGGAAGGCAGTGGGAATTGTCTGCCTGGGTTTCAGGGAGCCCTTTGGCACTGCCTCCCTCCTAGACAAGCTATTGAAATATGGGCTGGATGAGCAGCCAGTGGGATGGGTTCAAAACTGTCAGGCCCAGAGGGTGGTGATCAGGGCTGGGAAGTCTCTTTGGGGGCCACTAACTGAGCCCTCCGGCTCTGTACCGGCCCCAGTCCTGTTCAACATCTTCATTAATGGCCAGGATGATGGGGCAGGATGTCCCCTGGGGAAGTTTGGGGATGACACAAAAGTGGGAGAGGTGGCTGATACATCAGAGGGTCATGCTGCCATCCAGAGGGGTCTGACAGGCTGGAGAAACGGGATGACCTGGGATCTCGGGCTGCACTGGGCAAAGTATTGCCAGCAGGTCAAAGGAGGTGATCCTTCCCCTCTGCTCACATTATACCACATCCTTAGGAAATGTGCTCACTGCACAGCAATTAAGCAATTTGTAGTGGGAGGTAGTTAAAGAAGTATTTTTTAACAACCTTAAAATTTGAACAATAGCTTGCAGAATGGAGCAGTCCTGGTTTGTGGATTTTTCTTTTGTTCCATCATCATAACAAAGCAATACCTGCCCTATATGGCTTGGGATGGGTTTTGTTGTTGTTTGGGGTTTCTTATTTTAGTTTGGCTTGGATTTTTTTTTTTTTTTGCTGTGGAAAAGATCCCTAGTTTAAAACCTCCCTCTTCTGGAGAGCCACTGCAACTACCATCAGCTTCTCTTGGCAGTGCTTTTCAAATTCATCCTTCAGAATGAAGTTATTTGGCAGCAACTCTTCATTATTTATTGCAGGCACTTTAAACTGTTAATGCTTTCATACTGAATTACTGGACTACATGACATTCTGTTCAGAGTGATGTTAGGGCTGTTTAGTGACAGATTGTATGTTTTATTCCTGTGTGTGCAAAAAAGGTAGACATGGAAATTTCTGAATTTACTTGTTCAGCTGTAATTATGATGAACTCTGAGCTCTGCTCTTGATTTATCCCAGTCCCTTAATGACATATTTTCCTGTTCCTTATTCTGTGTTCTATAGATATGTTTCATAATTCCTGCGATAACTTAAGGTTTTACAGTACAATAGGTATTACTGTTTTCTTAAATCAATATTGTTCCACTGAAACCAAATCAGGATTGCACCAGTGTGAGTGATTTTGCAGATGTTCTTTCTTATTTTGTCCTTCCTGAAATCCCTGTGCAAAGACAGAATAATTTTAGTACTGAAGACTGCAATCCTCTTTAGTGTGCAGGAATAGGCCAAAGGTGGGCCTTGTTTCCTTGTAGGTGGACTGGGAATGCAATTGAAAACAGGCCAGTAAACAACGTCCAAGTGGTAAATTATTGTCCCTGCCAATAAACCTTGGCTAAGGACCAGTGGCCTGCTAGTGAACACTTCCAGTCCTAAATGCAATTGCCCAAGTGATGAAGTGATTCACTTGTGAGTCTGTGGGTTTGGCTTTCTTGTGTAGCATCAGCAGGTACATGACTTGAGATAAACTGGGCTCGTTTATGAGGGTGTGAATGTACTAAGGAATAAATCTGGGCTGTGGTGGAGGTTACAAGTATTTTCTCTGTTAAATGGAGTGATGAGACATGAGTTGATTCTTTTATGATTTAGAGAAACTCTTATCATTTAAAAACTCGTTGGAGGTTTTGTTTGGGTTTTTTTCTCCACACATTTTCAGGGGGTTTGGCTCTCCGTAGCTGTTCTGTGAGTCTCCTCTCTCATCCCTGAATGCTAAGGAAAAAAAATGAGAAAGTAAAATAAACTGCCTCATGGAGAGAAAGTTCATTTAGGGGCTGTTTCTCAGCTTGAGTTGACTTTCCTGATATTTAAGTAATTAGAATCCAATAATTAACAGAATGCCAGTAGCTAATGATTCCAGCTACCAGATGAATGCCAAAATGCACGCTTTGAGCTGTCAGCAACCATACTGTTCATAAAAGGGAACTCATTTAATTCCTGTATTTTCCTTTTTGAGTCATATTTGTTGATGCTTTTATTTCTTATTCATTAGAGAAGATTTAGATGAGGAATTACCATGCATCCAGTAGAATAAATGAAAATGAGTGTTCATTTCACATGTATTTTTTATGGTTTATATTATTTTGTAATCATTTATTTTAAACCCAAATGTAATAGGGCTTGATATTTCAAACAACTCTTTAGACCACACCTGAATTTTGTGCATTAATCATCACTCACATCTAGCACTCAGCAGCTAACACAACACACTGTGTGGATAGCACAGATTTTAACTTAAATAATCTCATGTTAAAATGTTTGCTCGAAATGTTTTCTGCTTTTCTTTCTCTTCCAGATTTTTCAGTCTTACTAAAGCTTTTCAGATGCTCTATTCTATAACTGGATTATATGGCTTAAATTCATTTCTATATTATGTAATATAGATGAGTACTAAAGTAGTGAACAGGATTTCTTAGATTGCCTAGAGTGTGTTAAAATTAACTCATTGAGTGCTAATTGTCTGATTTTTCTCCCTGCTATTATGAAAGGAGAAAGCAAAATAAAATGTGTTTCACATATTTGTATGTAGAATTAGAAAATACTATTGAAATACATTTGATACCTGATATATATATATATATATTTCTTTGATTCAGAATTGACTGTACAGTAACATGTCTATTTGTATAGAATGGGATTGCTTTAAAAATAATGTGTTGTGAATTGACCAGGAAAGTTAATCTTCATACTGAAAAGCTGTGTTTCCATGTTTTCCCCAGGACATTTTTAGATCTCCATGATGCCATGTTCAACCTGATCTGCCTGGTTCCACTTTGCATTGCAGTCATGCAGATCCTGACATGGACTCCCTTTTCCATCCAGAACAGCCACATGTCAGCTGTACACTAAATAAAAAAACCTTAGGCAGTGCCTCTTCTGCTCAGCTCAACCACAAAAGAGTTTGTATGATTTTCATGTGAAAAAGCAAAATTGCAAGACAGTTTGAGCTCTTTATAAGTTGCATTCAGCCTTAATGCTGAGCCTACACAGAGTTTTTCCTAGTTTGGGCGTTTTCCTTTAATGGGTGTTATCCTTAATTACTTTATTTAAAGTAATTTCTGGTCTACACTGATTGCTGTTAACTCACTTGAAGAATGGATATGGCAGATCAGGTAGAGGAATCCCAAGCCAGTACCTGGAATTCAAGGGAACTGTATTTTCTTAAGCTTACTGGTGGATTAATTTTGCCATACTGATAAAATAACAGATCTCTGAAGTTAATCTGGAAGATTCTGGTGGGCATCCCTCACCAGGGATGGCAGGGAGATGAAGGGAAAAATTTAGATGGTGTCTGGCTGGCCAATATAACACAGATCTGACAGCTACCACAGGCAAGAGTAATAAACTACCCTGGGAAAGTCTGTGTAGGGCTAACGAAGAAAAAGAGTAAAATGCTGTTCTATGTTGCTGGATGTGGAAAAAGCTCCATAAGTCCTCACTGGCTTCCTGGGTATCTCTTGGTGGTGGAAGGCAGATGCAGTTTTCTGGCTCTAAATGGGAAAATTATTTTGAAGGTACCATATTGTCAGTACTTCATACAGAATGTCATGTGGCAAGAGGGACATCAGTGTGTGGGTCTAATAATGTCCAGTTAGTTGGATAAACCTAAGCACAGACAGTTATTGAAGTAAACTCTACCTGCTGAGTAATGTTAGAGTGACAAACTCATCTGGTGTGTGACAACTGAAGTTATTTTCTGATTCATTCCTACTGAAATCTTTTTAGTCAAGCTTTTAAATGGATCCTGTGATTTTTATAAAATAAATGTTTTTGATAAAATATCAGAAACATCGAGTCCTGTCTTTATTTCTCAGCTTGTAATGATAAGATACATTAGTGTGTTTACAATATTCCTGTTCAATAAATATTATTTTTCCTCAATATATCCAATGTGTAATTGGTAGTTTAAGCATAATAATTTCATTTTTGTTCTTTGTTTTGCCTGGGCAAGTGTAATTTTAGAAGCACCTTTCTTATGGAGTGCCAGTCACTTGAAAGTATGGGAAGATGCACTGTGGATCCCAAATTTAAAGTGCTAAGCCAGCTTATTTCCAAGGCTCTACATTGGAAAAGAAAGGAGTGTAAGATGAGGCCCTGCATTTTGGTGGACAGCAGCACAACTTAATGAAAAAGGTTGAGATCTAAAATACCAGAGTTGAAAAAAAATAGTCTTTTGTGCCTCAGTTTTTACATTTGCAGAGTAGAAATAACATCATTTCCTTGCCTTTTTTTTTGAAGGGCGAAGTGCTTTCAAGGCGATGAGTGAAAAAGTGGGATAGCATCGTTAAATATTTACAAATCCAAATGAACCCTTTGATAGGAATATGAAGATTTATGGTAAAATGTAAGAAGCCAGAAGTGTGGTGAAGTTTTAAGTTGTGTTATCTGGTTTTTATCTGTCTTGTCAGGGATCCCGTTATTCATTTGCATTGTACGTGCTAATGGAATTGTGTACACATTCCAGCATCACTTGTGTAAATATTCCTTGGATATGTAAATACAAATACCAGAGCAGATACGGCCTGTGTGTTTAGATTCTGAATTTTAAAAGATTTCCTGCATTGTGTTTATTAATTCTGTGTCTGAAAGGCAGGATCGAAAGCCAAAGGACAAAAATCTGAAGAAATTTAAGTTAATATAATCTTTGATTCATTCTATGAAAGTCTTCTCCCTTACAGTTCCTTTAAAATGGTAATAAATAACTTTAAATACTCTTCTTTACTGTTTCTGTAGTTCCTAAATTTGCTGTGTTCATCCTATCCTTGTAGAATATATGTTTTGATGGGTGAAAACGTTATTGTACCACAAATAGAGTTTCGTAGGTGACTCTGTTACTTATTTCTACAACTAAGTTATTGGAACATAATGTGCAACTGGAAGAGTACTGTGCTGTACAACAGGAAATCTAATAAGTGGTTTTAAGAGTCAAAATTATATCAAGGATTCTTTGAGATTATCACAATTATTTTTTTCTGGGAAATATTTGGTAACAGTACCATTCAATTTGCTGAAATAAGAGCAAGGAGTGACCTGACTGAAGGCACAGCTCTACAAACTGCTGTGTCTTTAGAATTAAGATAGGAAAAGTAAATAGTCAAAGATGTCTAAGCAAAACAGCCTGAAGACAGGGGACATTAACTGTAGAATAAACCAGTTTAGATAGCAAATCTGAGAAATACAATACAAATTACTTAATATGTAAAATATTCATAATTTTCCAAATTTATTATGTATTCTGCCATTTGTCTGTCCTATTTCTCTTGCTATAAGGGCAGGAAAAAAGGAGTCTTTAATTGCACCGATAGTCAATCCAAAAGAGGACTTAAAAGTGCTTTAAATTCGGGTGGTATCTTACTCCAGGAGTAGAAGGTTGGCACTGTGCTGACTGACATGGCTTATTCTCCATTTCTCTGTCACCCACTAAACTTTGCTATCCTCTGCTAAACCTACATCACTGGTTTTGGCCGTGAATCAAGTAAAGGATGATCAAAGGCAAAAGTTCAGTGTCTTGCAACAGCTGGTTTCTCTGCTTTCTCTCCTTATTAGCAAATGGTATCTGAGCTTGAACTCCCACTGCTGGAGAAATGCCTCAGTTTAATCTTGATAATTTGAGAGTGTCTAAAATAGTCTCATAACTGATAAAGAGGATATAAGTGTGTGTATAATATAAAATATGAAATGCTGTGGTAAGTTCAGAGGATGAGAAATGTGATGCTTGAATCCCATTCTTAGAGTTTCTCTATAAATTCTGAGAATATGGGTCTTAATACACTGAATTAATTTTATTTATTGAAAATCAATAGGTAAAAGTGCCTGCTAGATTTAAAAGGATGTTACCTAATAGACAATCAAGAATGTTAGTCTAATGTAGAAGTAATGCAATATATGGTCAGTGCTAAAGTGAAAATATTGAATAAATGACGACAAAGCATATTTAACTTTAAGTGGGAAAAAATTATGTTTAGTGGAGCTTACAGGCCCACCTCTGTTCTGGTCTTGTACAAAATGACCTTCCCAGTCTCAAATCTGCTGCTCTGATTTTGGAACTGCTCGGTAATTCATGAATGTATTATGTTGACATGGCCAGTAGGATGTTTACATTTGAATATGGTTCCACAGCTTAATGGGTGCTGTCAGGAAAGACAGGCAGGAAGGGGAAGGAGCAGTTAAGATAAGCCACATCTCCACAATTCTTGTCGAATTAAGCCAGCTCAGGGAAAAAGCTCAGTAGTACATGCAGGCAAAAGAATCCCAGCTGGTTTTGTAAAGGAACACACAATGAGACTGGTGGGAGTTGTCTTAAAGAGTTTGGAGAGACTCACAACTGGGCTTCCTGGGTTACCCTTGGGGGAGAGGATTTTAGATCCCTATCAGTGTTTACCTTAAAGACTTCTTTGTGGTAATCACTTTCTTACTAATGTTTAAATAATAGGAGAGAAAGTTGTTTTATCAGAGTATTTTATCAGGAAAATTGAAGGTTTACATTTTAGACTCCATGAGGCTGTGCAGCCAGCCCTGTCTCCAGCCCTGCTCCAGAAGCCTCCTTGGGATCACCACAAAGAAATACCTCCTCTGTTAAAGCCTTTGGATATGTTTGGGAGCTTTTGGACTTCAGGTATTCAGTCAATTATAAACATTTTCCATCAAGAGAAAGACAAAAAGCACTATCCAAATAGCTGGGGAGAAAACAGAAAAGAAAGTGATTCGATTTTTTTCTGGAAATCCCCTCTCAGCACACTAATTGCTTTGAATGATAAAGCAATACACTTACACAACAAATAGTTTTCTGAGGTTGTCCAGCAATTGGTTGCCACTCCACCAGCCTTTATGCAAATATCAATACATCAAAATTATTACCTAAATATGCATGAATAATGAGTTCTTTATAGCCTGTCAAGAGAAAAATATGCTGAGTATACAACTATTGCATTAGAGTATTAATGTAACGCTGGGTAGGAACTTTGGGAAATCTCATAAAACACACCCAGGTTGTAGGCTAAAAAGCAAGTGTCTTAATTTATTTGGCACACAATCAGTTACCTGTATTTTCAATGTGATAAAATTAAGATATGTTTCCCTGTGAGCTACATGCAACTAACCTGAAACAGTTTTTTTTTTAGGTGGTTTTTTTTGTTTGTTTTGTTGGGGTTTTTTTGGTTTTTTTTTTTTTTGTTTATACATTGCAAGAAGATGTATGTTTAAAAAACAGCTGGGGAAGGGTCTGGAGCACAAGTCTGAGGAGGAGCGGCCGAGTGAGCTGGGGATGTTTAGCCTGGAGAAAAGGAGGCTCAGGGGTACCTTGCTGTTCTCTACAACCACCAGGACCAGAGGACACAGTCTTGAGCTGTGCCAGGGGAGGTTTAGGTTGGACATTAGGAAGCATTTCTTCACAGAAAGGGTGATTAGACATTGGAAGGCGCTGCCGAGGCAGGTGGTGGAGTCACCGTCCCTCGAGGTGTTTAAGGAAAGAGTGGATGTGGCACTCAGTGCCACGGTCTGGCTGACGCGGTGGCGTTCGGACACAGGTTGGACTCGACGGTCCCGGAGCTCTTTTCGGCCCGAACCGGTTCGCTGTTCCCGTCCCTCTCCCTCAGCGCCGCTCCCGCCGGGCCGCTCTGCGCACGCGCACCGGGTGACAGGGCGGCGCCGGGCACGTGCGCGAGCCCCGCCGAGGGGCCGCCACCGCCGCCGCCAGCGGAGCGCGGGGCGGGGAGGAAGGAGGAGCCCGGCCGAGCCGCCGCCGCCGCCGCCAGCCCGCTCTGCCCTGCCCTGCCCTGCCCCGCCCCGGCTCCAACACGGCCCCGCCCGCCCGGCCATTGGCGAGGGAGGGAGAGAGGGAGAGGGAGGGAGGGCGAGAGGGAGAGGGAGGGAGGGAGGGAGCGGGTGCGCGCCAGGCCCCGGCGTGTCGCAGCGAAGGCGTCCGGGCGGGCCCCGCTGCCGCGGCGGCGCGTTCCGCGCGGAGCGTGTGCGCGGGCCCCGAGCGGAGCCGCCGCTGCCATGGAGCGGGGGGGCGGCGGCGCCGCGCGGGGCTGAGCGCGCCCCTTCCCCATGAGACGGTGGCTGTGCTGGCTGGGCTGCTACACCTTGCTCCTGTGGGTGCTCAGGAGGACGATGTGGGCTGGCCCTGCCCGCTACCTGCGGAGCCCTTTATCCAGGTCTCTCTACGTGAATATGATGGGCAGCCACCGCCAGCCAGCCCCGGGCGCCAGGGAGAACCACCAGGTACAGCCCCGGTGGCGGCCGGGCCGCCCTGCCCGCCCCTGCCTCCCCTCAGCGCGGCGGGCGGGGGCGGCACAGGGACCCCCTGTCCCCGGGGAGCCCCGCGGGGCAGGGCCGGCGGGCCGGCGGGAGGGAGCGGCGGCGGGAGCGGGGACCCCGGTATGGGCTGAGGGGGCTCCGGGCCGGGCAGCGCAGACAAAGAGAGGGAACTGCTCGGCGCTCCGGTGAGAAAGTTGCCGTGTGCCCCCCGTGTGGGACGCGCCCCGGAGCCCGCCGGGGGGGGCGCGGGGCGGGACCGGCGCTGAGGGGCGGCGGGGGGTCGGGGAGAGCCCGGCGGGGGGAGCAGCGCCGGGTCCCGGCCCCGGGAACGCGGCGGGTCGGGGCCGGAGCTGCTCCCGGGGGAGGTGCGGCCCCGGTTTGTGATGTACATCCCAGTGTGTGGATGTACGCCCGGGTTTGTGGATGTACCCCCTGGTGTGTGGATGTACATCCCAGTGTGTTACCCCTGTGGAGTAGATGTACATCCCAGTGTGTTACCCCTGTGGAGTGGATGTACATCCCAGTGTGTTACCCGTGTGGAGTGGATGTACATCCCAGTGTGTCCCGCTGAGCCCTGTGAGAGGCTCCCGTGAAGTCTGCAGGTTGGTGGTGTTGAGGGGGGTGGGTTTGTAATCACAGCGATGTTTGTCATCAGTACTGGTGCATCTAGAGAAAAACAAAGTAGGGAACTGCGAAGCTCACAGAGGCCTTGGAGCGGTAGGAGGTGGCAAACTGGGAATGAGTTATTGCAATGTGATCCGACTGCAATAAAAGGTTAAGTGCTATATTTGGGCAGTGTAGGCACATGGGTCAGTGTCTTGTGGAGAAGTCAGAGGCTATGCCCTCGCAATGCAATGGTTATGTGATAGATTTCATTTGGAATGTGTTCAAACCCGTTCTGCATTTTGGCACAATGCAACTGAAAATCTGACAGGAGTTAGAGGGGCTGATAAAAACTTATTGGGGAAGAGAGATGGCAGCTTAATGTGGGTAAAATATGCAGAGCTGAACTAACGAAGAAGACACAGCGTAAACACTTGAGGACTGCTGTACAAAAAGTTTATTATGGTTATAATAATAATTCTTCAAGCTGACCCATTACTGCAGGTTCTTAGTGCTCAGGGTGGGCACTGACATTCAGAATCTTGCTACTGAGTGGATTTATCACTGGGGTTTAATACATGTGTGGTTCATTCATTACATAAGTACAAAGAAAAGTAGAATTTAGGTTTACGGAAAAAAAACTTACTTCCGGTGAACAAAGAAAATCTGAGTCTTTTGTGTTGTTAAAAATTATGAGGAAGACAAGTCAACCAGGGAAATGTGTTATGGAGGTGATCATGTCACTCACAGGTAGATGGTCCGCAGTGGATAATCTCCATTTCTGTTTTATTGGATCTAGATTTGACATGTAGAGTATTGATTTTTTTAGTATGTTTAGTAAGATTTACGATTACTGAGTTTGTGGGGTTACTCATAAGTAGGGATTGCACCTTGAGACCCCTGGAACTTTGTGGGTTTACTGACTTAATTAGTTTCATGGGAATTATCTAAAGAACTTGTTCATCCTTCTACTAATATTAGGCAAGAGTTGTGATGATTATAACTTTTATTATAACAAAGGTCTTAACAATCTGAAAAGATATGAAAGACTGATACACTTTCTCTCATGAAACTAGTGGCCTTTCATATATTGTACATGGATGAAAACAAAGTTTCTGTTCTGAGGAGATAGTTCCAGAGTTAAGCTGTTTTTCACCAGTTTTTTAATTTGAAATTTGTGTTGGGTTTACCTTTGTGTTTTTTTTCTTCTTACAGTTTGCTATAATTTCTGTTATTTGCTGGTCTGGTATAAGTATTTGTCAATAACCTTATTGGCAAGATTAACCATGGAGAATTGTAGAATCACTGAGTCCTTAAGGTTGGCTAAAAACTCCAAGATCATCAAGTTCAACCTTTCACTGAGTGCCACCATGGCCACTAAACCATATCAAAATAAGAGGAGATCTGTGAATAAAGCCTAATTTCTGGAAACAAGGTTATGTTAGTTGTCACCATCATCCTTCTGCCAGTGGTTGTGTCAGTATTTAGAAGTCTTAAAGACCAGAATTGCAAGACTGTTGTTTTTCAGGGGAACTACAGGCGACAGTTCAGTGCAGAACCCCAAGGGGTATGAACTCGGGTACAGCACTTGTGTAGCCCTATTGCTTATGGAACAAAGCCTGTGTTTCCCAAAGCTTTGAGAGTTGAGTATGTTTTCTTCTGGATTGGAAATGGCAACACATTGCAAAAGGCAAATCGTCTGAGCCACACCAAACCTGTTCAGTGTAGTGAGGGAGCAGCTTCATGAGTGCACCTGACACACATCCCAGTCTGCTCTGCAGCTCCTTGGGGTTGTTTGCTCCTGCCAGGCTCTTGACATTTGCTTCTGAAGATGGATGGACAAAGTACCCAGGCTGCTGCTTTAGTGGTTTCTCATGACCCACTAAGGATTCCTTTTGGGAATCACTGGACTGTGCTGATTCATTTAACTAGTGCTGCGCTGCAGGGAGAAAACACCTAAAGTGGTAAATCAGCACTCTGGGGGATCCCTGTGCCAGGTTCCATCATGTGGTACAGACTTGCTCAAAATCTGGTTTTTAGAGGAAAGGATCACTCACTTGTGCTCCCTACAAGTGAAAGCACAGTCAGGAGCCTCATTCTGCCAGAAGTGCACCCATCATGCAGGTGGTTTTCAAAGTAAACCTGAGCAGGCACATATTTGCTCCTCAGCTGAAGGGTCTGAACATGCCTTGCTCCTTTGGGCCAGTGTTTGATGGAGCCCCTGTTCATGAATCTGGCACAATGACCCTGGTGCAGCTCCCTGCTCCCCTCTGCTTGCTGGCACTGCTGCTTTGAAGCAGCAGACACTGGAATAAGAATCCTGCCCCTTGTTATTTGCGTGACAGTAATGACTGGAAGTGCCACTGTGCTGAACACTGTAAACCTGCATTGAGTGAACGTTCCTCTCCCAACAAGGCAAACAAATGTGAAGGGATCAGGATATGAGCACATGTTTTCATAGTGTCTTAGGTGTTAAATCTTTGGGGAGTTCCCCCAGCTGATTGTTTCTGCCCTTCCATGTGTAATTTTTACAAGGTTCTGTTCAAGCTCTCCATTTCCCTTTAGGATACTCACGACTGCCTATCTGCACAATGAACTCATACAGCCACATTAAGGAACATTATTGCAAGATCCAAGGGGGAGATAAGATGGTGTTGGCTGTAGGGAATAATTCTTGATTATAATAAAAGAGACACAATGGCATTCTGTGAGAAGGACTGACAATAACTCCACATAAGTGTAGGAGAGTGAGAAATAATAGTGCCCTCCCTAATTAAAATTGCATTTGAAACTTTAATAACTTTTGAGTATCAGGTTGAGGGGACTTTAAGCTTGGCATTGGAACCCAGCAATGAGCAGCCTTTTGAATTTTGTTATCGGTGCTGACATTCCAGAATGTTGCAGCACTGGAGGGATTTGCTGGAGGTGCAGAAGGTGACCATGAGGGTCCTAAAATGTCAGAATTTCTGCAGGTTTGCCTTGTTTTGCAAGGTTTTAAAGAAGGAGTTTCATAGTAAAATTGTTTGAAAGACTTGTGGATCTGCTTGTTGGTACTGGTAAGTGAAAAAACATAGTTCAGCTATGAGACAGACAAGCAGTGGTCTAATGTACATATTGGATTCTTTATCTTCTTTCCTTGAAAAATATTGGAAGTGCACTTGTTGATTTCTCTTCAGAGGATGGCTGGGGAAAAGTCCCACTTCATACTATTTTATCAGAGTGATGCCATTCCCTAGAGGAGCTGTGTTTGCTTTCTAGGGAATTTATTTTGTAGATTTCTTCAAACTACAGGGTAATAATTAAGACAAAAATTAAAAGCAGTATTTATTAGCAAGTAATTGGTCCTTGCTTCGTTACAATTCTACATGAATTTAATCCTGAAGTTTGTTGAGAAATCTGTAGCAAAACCTAAATTTTTATATTTAGGAAAATTGATAGTAGCTTTCTGTGTATTAATTTTAACTAGTTCTGGTTTTATCTTGCTGAAGCTTTTAATGATGCTTTATCTCTTTCTCTAGTGGTATGTCTGCAACACAGAACAGTTGTCTGAATCCCTTCAGCCCATTTTTGTCCAGAGTTACCTTGACCAAGGAACACAGATCTTCTTAAACAACAGCATTGAGAAGTCAGGCTGGCTGTTTATCCAGCTCTATCACTCTATTGTGTCCTCCAGTTTTAGCCTTTTTATGTCTAGAACATCTATCAATGGGTAAGTGAAAAGTTAATCTTGGGTAAACTAAATACAGTTTGGATTTAGAGTTTTCAAGTGTTCAGCCCTACCCCTTGATCTGTCAGCTTTTTAGTGTGTGTAGTTTACCCTTTGTGGTCTCTCAGATGTGAAATGCCTTCTGTGCTCTTCATGCCCAGCCCTCTTAACTGATGAACACCATTTCTGGGGGGGCACAAGGGAGGTAATTGCAATTAATAAAAGACAGAGGACTCTAATTGTATTTTATAACAATTACTTGTATCAATTTCCTTCTAACTAAGAGAGTGTTTGTTCTCTCTGTGTCTCTTCCCTCTGCTTTCTTCCCTCCCCACCCTGCCCTTTCCCTGCTGCCATGTTTGTATCAGCTGCTGTTGGGATTGTCCTTGCTGGTGGCTGTATCCAGTCAGTTCTGGATTGCACCTAAAGCTCTTTTTCCTGGAGGGTGTGTGCATGTCCACTGCGAATCATGGCAGAGTTGTGAACAGTGCAGAGTTGGCCAAGTGTTGAGTCTGGTGACATTAATGTGGAATTCTGTCCTTTCTCTTGTTCTGTAAAACAATTCCACCTCAGTTTGCGTGTAGGCTGGACTTGAGCAGGTAACTTCTGATGTAGCACATTTGACTGATGAAACATCAGGAAAGCAGGAAAACAGAAGTTGATAAAACAGTATTCTCTTATTCTGATTGCATCAGTCTTTCTTGTGGCTGCAGGGGAGTTTAGCTGTTCATGGGTGATTTAGGATTTTTTCCAAAGAAGTCAGTGCCTTTTTTTGCTCACGTCACCCCACTCAGACATGTTTCACAGCTTATCTGTTATGAAGAATGCATTTTGTTACATTTAGGCAATTTCTCCGCCATCCCCACCTCTGCACCTACTACATACTTCTGCACAGTCTGATATGATAGGAGCTGTCTGCTAAGGCTAAAAAAATAGACTTTTTCCTTATTTTCTACCCAGATGACTTTATGAGCTTCCCTGTGGTGTTCTTAGTTATGTGTAGCTGTATATAAAGGTTCCTTTGGTCTCTTCTTTTCTCTTCCATTTTTTTTTCAAAGGCTCTTCAGGGCTTTGAATAACACCTCATAATGCTGTTAGGAATAATAGCTATGAGCCAATTATACAGTGTGGACTGACACAAGTGTGCTGCAAGGGGGCTCTCCTTAAATTGCATGTGGTCTGTTTATTTTTATACATTTGATATCCTTCTTTAGTTTCTTCAATATGACTTTGCATACCTTTTTGTTGTTAGTTTCTTTGCTTTTTGGTATAGTCAGTCTTTCCTAGGCCGCCTCCTTTTCACAATTTTAATTCGTTGATTATTCATATCTTTGTTTACCTTTTTTCTGTTTGCTTTTTTCCCCGTTCATTGTCTTTAAGTTTAACCTGCTACCCAACAGTAGTTTAAAGAATAGTATTTATCTACCTGCAGTCTATTACTGACCAGTTCTTTTTCCTCTCCTTGTTCTTGTAACTGTTTCATCATCTGAATTCTGCTCTGACAGCTGAAAGGTGTCACTGTGGAGTCTTCAAACAGTTGTGGGCGGGGATGTCATTGACTTGATCCATAAGGAATCCAACTGTCACCTCTACCCAATTCCTTAATGAGTTGCCTATTTTCTATTCCATGGCTTTTCATGTTGATCTGCAGATAGCAGCAAAACCATTGCAGAATAGATTCAAAAAAACCTCTTTTGCCCCTCCAGCAGTGTTACCCCCATCCTTTCTTTAACTTTGTTCCCTGGCTTCCCTCCTAATTCCACATCCTATTCCTTATTCATTGTGCATAATCCTGTGTCTGCAGCCATTTTATTTCCTCTGTTACTTCTCTTTGTTTTTAAGGCTGGTGGCAGAGATTTGAAACTGCAAATGTAACAAATAAGGTTCAGCCTTTATCTTTCCCTCACTTTCTCCCTTCTTCCTCTTTTTTCGAATATGATCATTTTCTTGAGCTGCACCCCATGAGCTCTTCCTTACTTAATCAAATTCCTCCTGAAGTCTTAACCACTGTAACTGCATGTGGCTGAGTGTTTGATTTATGACAAGTGCAAGGCAAGTTGAACTGGATTTAAAATTTATCTGAGCAGTGACCTTGTCTACTATTATGTTTGACTGTTTCCTAACAAAGCACATTGTAAATTCCTTCATTGTCTGTCCTGTTAAAGTTTGTACAAAACCGGTCATTTCTCATTTTTCACATTTCAGGCTGCTGGGAAGGGGCTCAATGTTTGTGTTCTCTCCAGCACAATTTCAAAGACTGCTTAAAATAAATCCCGAATGGAAATCCCACAGACTTCTTGATTTAGGGGCTGGGGATGGAGAAGTCACTAAAGTCATGAGTCCTCACTTTGAAGAAATCTATGCCACTGAACTGTCTGAAACAATGATATGGCAGCTTCAGAAGAAGAAATACAGGTATGGCACCAAATACTTCCTACATCCTTTATATCAGACATTACAGCAAAGTAGTCTGTTTGTGATATTTAATGAAGGTATTTTCAGTCAGTTCCTTTATTGATTGCTGTGGAAAAGGTTAATCTGTACAAAAGCAGGAAAATATACATCTGATGTTCCCTCTGACCAGTGGTGGGTTTTGTCTCCTTTATTGCCTGATGATTGTAAGGCAATATAAAGGTTCACAGGGCTGGATATATAGCCATGCTGATCACTGATTTAGTTTTCTTTTCCAAAAGACCAGAAGGGATCTTGTCTGTCCCTTCTCAGGTGGCTGACCTTACCTGCAAAACCAGCACATCCATAGGGAATTTTCATCTTCTCTGGTTCTCTCTGAACTCAGCTCATTTTTAACAGACCATATCTCTTTCTCTTTCTTTTTTAGGGTGCTTGGTGTAAATGAATGGCAAAACACAGGATTTCAGTATGATGTTATCAGCTGTTTGAATCTGCTGGATCGCTGTGATCAACCACTGACTCTATTAAAGGATATTAGAAGTGTAGTGGAGCCAACCAAAGGCAGAGTCATTCTAGCACTGGTTCTGCCATTTCACCCCTATGTGGAAAATGGTAAGTACACAGATTAACAGTTATTTGGGCAAGTAAAGCAAACTTCTGTAGGATATAGTATTGCAAATTAAAAGTTTAATAAGTTACATGCTCCTGTTTGATTTTTTTACAAATAACTTGTACAGGGCATATTCAGAAGTATGAAATCATAGGTAAATAGGCCACATGATGTAAGTTGCTTACTTAATTCATCAGCATACGTTGTTGGCACCAACAAAAAGCTCAGATGTTGAAGTCACAGATCCTGTTCTGCAAGTTGCCACATTTCAGATCTGTTGGAGTAACATGGGAAAACT
>JAWWLV010000035.1:9331448-9342860 GCA_035041135.1 Platyrinchus mystaceus
AGCTCAGATGTTGAAGTCACAGATCCTGTTCTGCAAGTTGCCACATTTCAGATCTGTTGGAGTAACATGGGAAAACTGGTCTCTGATTAGGGCCCTTCAGCTATAGGTAACCCCAGTTGTCTCTAGTGACCCACTAAGCAAAACCATCAGAACTGTCTAATGCTGAATAAAACAGCTCAGGTCAAACTGTTTCAAGTGTTCCAGGTGAATCCCACCTAAAAATTCACAGGGAGAGAACGTTCACTTTCCAACATGAGCTCTCAAAGTAAAATATAGACCCCTCCTAATACAAAGTCTTGACTGCTATTAATATTCTGTTAATTTATATTGTCCTAGTAACAGGCATAAAAAAGTCAAATTCAGTGCCAAGATTCCATTATTTCCCCTGGTTGCATTTTAAATAAATACATGAGAGATTTTCAAATGAACCTCTCCTTGTGATTTACCCTCAAAAGAGACTAGAAACTCTTCTTTACATGCCTGTGATGGTGGATTTTGGTGGAGGCACCCTAAAGGTGGTTTGAATTCCAGAAGGCTGGTGTTCATCAGTCATTGGTTGGACTCTGGTTCTTCTTGAGTATTAAGACTTGTCTGTGGAAAGGCATGGATGCCCAGAAAATACAGAACTAATAATGCATCAAACTGAATCTGCTGTTCTCTTTTTATATGTCAGGGGTATTTTGGTGGGAGAAGGGAGAAAAAAAGTTTTAGGTATAAAAAAATAATGCCATCAGATTAAGAAATACTATATGAGGAATACTATAAGTATTTAAGCTTTTAATTTTGTGACTATTCTGAAAAGCAGTGTGTCTTAAATTGGACTGGGGAGTTCATTTATGCACCTGTACAGTATTTCAAGCATATTTGGTTACAACTTATTGTTTCTGTCATGTGGAACAATATGGCTTCCTCTTGTAGAAATTCTTTAAAATTGTAAATACCAGCAGTGTCTTTCTAGTGTGTCACTGGCATATTAGAAGCAGAAACTGAAAAATACTTTGGGTGGCTGTTTTGTTCGTGTGCCTTCAAAGCTTCAAAACACAGCAGTGTTTTGCAATCACTACTGCATCCTGCACCTACTTCTCTGCATGT
The DNA here is from genome assembly GCA_035041135.1 of Platyrinchus mystaceus. Taxonomy (NCBI): domain Eukaryota; kingdom Metazoa; phylum Chordata; class Aves; order Passeriformes; family Tyrannidae; genus Platyrinchus; species Platyrinchus mystaceus. The sequence continues at coordinate 9,332,541 of JAWWLV010000035.1, forward strand.
TGTTGGGTAACCCTGTGGCAGACCATGTACAACTCCCTGGCTCAACAGGGAGTGTTAAGGAAGAAACTATTCCAAGTCCCCTTGGAGAATAGTGGTAAAATTTATAAATCCCAAGGGACTGCAAACCTGTTCTGTGATTTTTGAACTTAGTCATTCCTACTTGTTGAAAGCTGAAATACTGTTGTAAGATGTTTTGTAAACCCAAGCCATAATTTTATTCGTGGTGGTGACTTGTAGCAGATTAGTCACCTTGCTTAAGGCAGTTTTATTCCCTTAATATGTTCTGAAACCTGAAAACATACTCACTTTGTCTATTTGCCACTATTGTGGATATGGACCCATATACACAATGCAAGTTAGCACAGACAAAAGTTACTGTCATTCCACAGGTGCTTTCCCACTTAAGATCTATTTAACTGTAGTCTAAAGAAACAAGACACTGAACTGCCAAACTGTCTTCGTGATGTACAAACAACTGTACAATTTCAATATTTTCACTCAGCTGTTTCACTAGAGGCATTTTAAAAATTGTAGATATGTACATATGCTTTATATTTAACGAAATTATACTTGGAACATTCAAAGAGGAGAGCATTTCATGGCTCAAGTAACTTCTTGTAGCAGCTAATTAAAAACAGCTTGAACCCACATAGAGAACCGTGAATTTTGTAGAAGGAGAACAAATGGAGAAGAGTTGAGGCAAGCAAAGTGTTTGATCAGTGTAAAGAATCTGTTTCTAGAAATGGAGAAATGATTTTAATCAAACCAAGATATTTGGGTTATTACACGTAGTGTAATGGGATGGTAATGGTGGAAACTGTCTGTGTGAATCACATAAAACTTGCTTTAATAGAACAAAGCAAGGTGGAGGAGGAAGTAAAATACAGATCTGGCTTACTGTTTCTGGAATTACAGTGACACCTAGAGTCCAGAGTAGCTTCATTGTAAATTCTCTCTGTGCCTTCTCAGCTTTATTTTCAACATCCAGAACAGAGTAATGCAATTATTGCACACGCCTAAATTTACCAAGAAACCTGGTGAATCAGAAGGTATTACACTAGTCACATAAGAACAAGTATTACAGCTTTATAGTTTTGACAGGCATCTCAGAGGGTCATATAAGAATCCTTTGTATTTCCTAATACAGACATAATATTTACATGAAAAGTCATTACTAGCTAATACATCACTAGACTGGTTGAAGTCTCTCTAAAATAAAATGTCAGAGATCCCAAACTTCAGAAGTAGTGAACAGTACCAGCCTGGGAGTGTGAAATTTTCTTGTTAACACATCAATGTCCTTGTGATTGATTGACAGGAATGAGAAGGCAAAGGTGTGTTTTCCATCTTCCTGAAATATTTGCTATGAAGTGGAGCTGGAAACACACAGTACTGTGGGAGATGGACCCTTGCTTTGTCTCACTTGTCAGTTCTCCTCTTGCTGAAGTGAGAAAAGCCACTTCATTTGTTAAACAAAGCCTTGCTTTATTTAAACTATGATAAAAGATGCAGCTGTTCTTTATCAGGGAGAATGCCTGATCATATGAGATATCTTGTAGAAGTGCTGATTTTGTAGATTGGCTGGGTGGTAAAGAAGAAAAGGTACTGTAAAAAAGAAAAAATTATCCTGCTTTTGACTGGGTAATACAGTTCTGTTTTGTGCTTGTGTCCATGTTCAGTAGGCACAGAAAGGCAAAACTTGGTGCTCCAGGTAATCCTAACTTTGGATGGTGGGACTGAAAGAGGGGGATTTTTTGTCTAGCAAGTGAATTTTAGTATTACTTAATTATACCTTTTCACAATGACTAGTACTTTCCTTTCCTAGATAGCCTAGGAAGAAACTCCCATCCCAAATGAGCTTTGCCATGATAGTACATGTGTTTATTAGTCATTTTTTTCTGCTTGCCTGTCTAATACACGGGGTTTGCTCTGTTTGGGCTCTTGTTAAGGCTCTGCAGCTGTTGGTCTGTATATTTTACATCAATAACTATCACATTAACAGGAATAAACCCAGAATTTCACCTATGAAACGAGTTTATTTTCTGTTGCTGTCAATTATCATACATCTTTCACAAATGCTCAATTCATGTCAAAAGAATACATACAAGTTTATGTAAAAAGGAAAAAAAAAGACATAGAATTTAATCTAAACTGAAAAAGGAAATTTTTCTGAAGCATCAGCAGTTCTCTTACGAGAGAGGGACTGTTTTCCCACGGTTCTCATTCCTGCAGCATGGCCAATGGAATGTGTGACACAGGTGTAATGGACAGTGAGTGCCCTTGGGCTTGGGGACCTGCTTAGAAAATCCTCTGAGAAAACCTTGCAGGGCAGTTTGTGTCCTTCACCTCCCTGTAAAGCAGAGGAGGTCTGTGAAGAAGCTTCACTTCCTCACCTGCCCCTTTGCACGACTAACACCAAACAGGCCTGAACTGCTGCACATGCTCATCTGTTCTGGTAAACAGTGTCATCTTCCAAGTCATCCTGAAGGAAAAATGCAGAAGTATTTTCTTACTGATGTGAATTTTTTTTATACAAAGGCAGAATTTATTTTTTGAGGCAAACTCCATCTTGGCAAAATACAAATTTATGGAAGTTTCATTTTTAAATGTCCATGTGTATATTTTATAAATTATATAATATCATATATATGTATAGATAATTGTATATGTGTGGTCATTTAGAATGCTTTATAGTGTCTTTGACTGTTGTGCAGAATTCTTTTTTAGGCCTTTATCAACTTTAAAAAAGAAAAGTCTATTTCCAGAAGATATAGAAATGGTATGTCTTAAAAACTGTTGGTTCCCCATAAATGTTGGTATTGGTGGGTAGATACTTACAGGCTGTTGGCAGTGCTCAGCAAACCTGTGCTTTTGAAGTTCTTGGGCAATTGCTTGAAAAACTTTTCGTCCACTGTTTATTTTCTGCAAATTATTAAAAGTATTTTAGATTATTGCAACATTTTAAGTTGTGGGAAACATCTTTTTCTAGCTTTGACAATTCTGCGTTTTTACCTGACTATATCTTTTGGAACATTACTAAATAGCACTCTTAAAAGCATATGGTTTGGCAGGCAGAAGAGTTTTAAAGTACATTACTATTGCATTACTTAACATACATAAGGAAAGGAAAGATATGTAAAGAAACATACCTTATTTAATGGGTATTTAAACATATGGTTTCAGGTTTATTATTCAAGGATACGTGATGACAGAGATTCTTAAGAGATTTCTTTTAAATACTTCTTTAAATGGACCATTTAAAGAAACAAAAAATTAATAGCAACACCTGTTGTTTTCAGAAGCTTGAACAAAATTTACTTAAAACCTGTGTGGTAGAGATGGCCTTTACACAGATTAACTTTATCATGTATCCAGTGTGTTAAAAATGAATCAACTAATTAGTTAAAATCAGTTAAACATAAGCTCATAACTAGTTTTGTGCAAATCTAAAGTGAAGCCTTAACAGCTTTGAATGTCTCTTTAACAGAATCATCAATTAATCATAAATTTGATGCCCAATATACTTTAAAAAGACAGAAAAAAGAAGCTCTGAATGACAGACAGGGCAAAGGAAGTGGTAACATACACAGTTCTCTGGTCTTCTACTTTTCTTTAGCAGCTTTGGTTTTAACTGGAGGGAAAACAAAAAACAATTAAAACAGAAGAAGAGAAAGAAGCAGAGCAGTTAAAAGTGTTGCCCTTCTACAGTGTCAGTTTGTAGATAAGTCATTCATTAGATGCATTTATGTCATTGTAAAAATCAGAAGTTTTCGCATGTGTGAAGCCTTTTTCAGCTTCTGGTAGTGGATACAGCAAGTATTTTTGCTTTGAGTACGGTGGGACCTCCCTGAGACACAACTTGATTTTGACAGGAAATTTAAATTATTTTCCTTTTATTGGAAATTAATCCAGAGAGTTGATGACTTACAATGGAAATTCCTAGTTTTGCTTTTTGAGTGTGTTGATAATCTCCTGATTAATACTCTCAGGATAATTGTAACTTCAGAATACCTTTTCTTTTAGACACTTCACTGAAAAAAGAAAATGTGGTTGCTGTTGAGTCCAGGTCTGTGCCACACAAGAGTTCCTAAATGTGTGCAGCACATGAACTTCAACCAGCCACCTCTTTAAAACAACCATAAAAGTTATGAAATCCAGGAAGGCGTTTTCAATCTCCTTATGGAGATGTTAAAACTGCACAGATTTGCAAAATGAACAAAATCAGAACTACCCCTTTGAGCCTACCTTGAAGAGCACAAAGAACACAAACACAGTAGAGCTGTACACGAACAGTAAGGATGAGATGACGATCATGAAGGTAAAGGCGAGTTTTCCACTGCTGTGCTGCTCTCCTGCTCCATTATTAAAAGTGAGTGTTAGAATAAAGGACAGTTCTTCTGATTCACATCATTTTTTTAAGGTTCTGCATTCCACCCCCCTTCCTCTGAGCAATTAAAAAACCTGATACTCATCAATATTTTTCTGGTTCATTTTCGGTCTAAATTCCTTAGTGAGATCATTTTCCTTTTTGTTTCCCAGATGTTTGCAAGGGCAATGGAGACCTGTTAGTTTTGATTATGAACCCTTTCCTTAGGGGTAGAGAGAGAATGGAATCCAGTTTTCTGCTCTTGTAAAGGTACATCTGAGTAAAGCTCACGGACTTCTGTTCTGGAATTGAACTAGACAGAGGAAGGAATACAGAAAGCAATAATCCAGCTAGATGTTTCCTTTTTTTTCTTTCTTTCTGTATTTTAGCATGTAAAAGTGAAATGTGGTTATTGAAGTCTCATCACTTTCTTAACCAGAAGGCAAGTGAGGCAAAGGTTTAGAACCAAAACCTTTGTCTCAGGTTGGCACAGTGAACCCCCAGGTCAGACCCTGGTCTCTGCTGCACAAATGTCTTCTCATATATCCGTTTCTGTACTTCTCATTTTTTCTGTTGATACTTCCTCTCTGATTTTCATTAAAGCCTCTATGTAAGAGGCTGTAGAGTATGGTTAGACAGCAGCAGTACAAAACTTCTTCCTTTTGTGGAGTTCTAGTCATTTGCATCCTGTGACAGAGCAGTCTAATTAGCAAACGAGGCTGAGATGCTTGTTTGCAGAATGGTTTTACTATTAACATTTTAATGTAGTCACACTACTCCTAACGGGTTTGTTGGTATTTCCATCTTAAATGTCATTCTTGAAAGTATAAATAGAAACAGTGTTTAGAAAAGATAATTTATGTCTTCTAAGAGGCTTCGTTAAGAAGGAAAGAACAACTGACCTGTTTTCATTAGTACTGTTCCATCTCCTGTTTGTTTGGAACGGGGCGAGTGTGAATCCAAGAAGGCAATTCCACAGATATAAACAGCATTGTCTTCTGCAGTCAGGTTTTTGATCTCAAGTGAAGTGTTGCTTTCTGATAACTGTACTTTGTACTTCTGCTGGTCTGTGCATCCAGGAGTACACAAATCCTGATGTGTGTTGGTTAAAAAGCGAAACCACAGAACTTCAGGTTGGGACTGGGAGCATCCAGAGGCAGAGAAGGCACATGTTAGGACCACACTGTCCATGGAGGAGTCAGCTTCCTGAAATCTGGGTTGTGTTACAGTGACTTGGCAGTTGTCTGCAACACCTATTGAGACGGAACAATTGGTGATGTGAGGGACAGTTAAAAAGCAAGATAAAATCTGCAGTACAGAGCAGTTCTGCAGGGCTTTCTCTCTCCACTATTCCTGATCCGAGTCAAGCAAGGCAACCTGATGGCAGGCAGTGTAAATGTCATGAATTGAGGCATTTATAATTTAGCAACTTCATAACACTGATTAGAATTCACAATAGTTCCTAGACATTCTTCCACTTCATCACATATATTGACTCTGGATTTCTAAGGGTAATAATAGTACTTGTTAGTTCTGACATTTAAAGATGTGTGCAGAGAAAACAGGAAGGTTAATCAGAGAATTCTAATTAAGGAACTGAAAGGTAAGGTTTAATATGACTGGTCTGGGAAATTTTTTTTTAAGTCTTTATTGAAATCCATAATGTAAATATTGTTTAAGTATATTTAAATTTTATTCAAATAAATGGCATAGTTATTTGAACTATGGAATTAAAAATATTGCACTGAAAATGAAGGTAGTAGCTTAACAGCATCCTTTTCTACATGACAAAAAATAACAACTTGAAAGAAAAATAAACTGAAGTCTCTTAGTACTGTTCATGCACAATTTATAAGCCTGTCCATGGTGAGCAGTCAGCACTGGCCCTTCATCATTTTGCTCACCAAATCCAAGCAGATTCAGTGTCTGTGACTTTTACAGGAATAAAATAAACCTCTTATTCTGCGTCAGATCAACATCAGAGCCATTCCACAGCAATCTGCAGATTGTAATAATGTAGGTTGTGGGTGTACTTGCTCCCTGTGTGGTGAAAGGCAGTACCTTGTGCTTCTGCAGTTGATCCCTTTCTCTCCCCACCTTACCCACGGGCTCTGGTGCCCTTGCAGAGCAGGACTCCGTGGCCTCAGGTCATGTAGGCGCTGCCTGCTGAGCTTGCCAAACCCTCCTCCCAAACCAGCACAGTTGCACTGAGCTCAGGCTGCTGCTGGAGTGTTCTGAGCAGGGAAGTGCAGTAAGATTTTACTCAGAAATCACAGCTTACATGAGCATTGCAGAGTTTTGGAAGAAAAAGCATTTGCTAGCAGTTGTTTAACTTGGAAGTTGTGTGAAGATAGTAGAAATTAACTTGATTCACAGAAGAACTTTTCACTGCTCTTATTTTATAGCTCTGCTGCAAATCATCACCACAAAATTCTCAGTCTTAATTGCTGTTACACGAGAAAATGTAAGAAACTTAAAAGAAGTCTTACCAGCACTGTACAGAATCCAGTCAAACGCCAGCACTAGCACATTTTTTAGTTTGTTGAAAGGTGCCATTTCTTGTATCTCTCTGGAAATGATTCTGCTTGAAGGAAGAGGAACTTAGGAAATGTTTGGAGTTGCAGAACTGTCTGAATCATAAGATTTAGAACTTCCTGTTTAGAAGGGTGTTTACTACTGCATTTAGCAAACTGGTTAAAAGTATAGAACAAACCAGAAAGCTTTTGGGTTTTGTACATGACACTGCCTGGAAAACGAGGGAAGAATTTTAAATTTTGAACTTCAGAGGGTCGTACCTGTAATCCTTCAGATTATTTCACTGGATATAACCAGTAACATGTTTTCCAGCATGGTGCAAGGTGCTTGGCTTTTTTATAGCTGTGACCCTCAGCAGTCTTTATTGTGTCAGCTGGTAGGTGGCCACAGGAGGCACAAAGATTGTGTAGCCATCTGCTGCAATGTGGAGAAAGCTTCACAGCCAGTCGTAATTTTCAACTTGCTGATTCTATTTACTGTAATTACCTGCAGCCATCTTTGGGTGGGCATAAAGAATGTTATAGAGATGGAAAATAGCATTGTTAAATTGTCTGTCCATGTCTGCTGAACACCAGCCTCAGTAGTGGAAGGTATCTTTTAGCCACTCTTGGAACTGTTAGTTAAAGATTTAACGAAAGATAACGTTGAGAAGCTGCTGCTTTTGTACACCAGGAAAAAACTTGAACTGATCTTGCATCAGGTCTACAAGTGGCTTGTCAGCCTCCTGTGTGGAGTGGCATGGAACATAATCAGTGTAATTATGCTTTCTGTAAGAAAACACAACAAAGTTTGCTTTATGACTGAAACAAAACTGTTCTGTTTTCTCAGTAGGTGGCAAGTGGGAAAAGCCCTCAGAAGTTTTGGAAATCAAAGGGCAGACTTGGGAAGAGCAGGTGAACAGCCTGCCAGAAGTTTTCAGTAAAGCTGGTTTTGCCATAGAGGCTTTCACCAGACTGCCATACCTGTGTGAGGGTGACATGTACAATGACTACTACGTGCTGGACGACGCCGTCTTCGTCCTCAAGCCAGTGTAAGGTGTCTGAAGTAAAAACCTCCAGAATCTAACCCAAGGAGCAGCCTCTGAAAGAGGGTTTTGATTTATGGTTACTTAAAGGGAGGGAATTTTTGGGATTGCCATGCTAAAAAAATACCATGTAAGAAATTTAAAGGCCAAAATACTAATGTATTTCTTTGTAGTGTGATTAGGGGGGGAAAAAAAAAGGTTGTTTTTTAAACAGACTCCTCCATTGAGAATTTCTTTTTTACCTGCTCTTAAACCAACAATGCATTCTGCAATCCAGCAGCAATGGGGGATATTTTTTTATATTTACCTGCAACAGGGATCAGATCCAAACAAAAGCAATATTCCTAATAATGGTGAAACTGATACAGTGTGAACTGTTAAAGAAATCAAGCAAAATCTGGCAATAAAGTTATCCATTCAGTTCAAGCCTTGTTGAATAAAAACTGTTAAAATGGATATTCTTCCATGCTAAGTTACTTTCTTACTGTCATTCTTCACGTTTTTAATCATGCTAATAAACTTTTTTGAGATGACTTTTGCATTAACTTTTGTGTTCTTTTTTGTAATCATAGCCACACTTCCCTGCAGCAACTGCTCTTTGTGTTGAGAATCAAGTTTTCAGGAGCAGCACCACCTTGCATTTGTGTAAACAGCATTTGATTATTGTTTGAAGGGATAACAGTCCACAAAAAATGTATCACTTTTGGTTGGGTTTCTTTCATGTTTCTCTCAAAGCCTCATGAATTCTCATTGCTTTTGCATATGCCATCTTCCAGCTAAAGGGGTTATGGGAGGACTTGCCAAAACTGCACTTTAAAAATGATGGGTTTAATAACAAGCTCTCTGAGCGAGTTGTTTCCTGAGTGCTTTCAGCTCTAAAAACTTGCAGGCAGTTTCTTGCAAGTTTTGTGAGTCCAGCTGCCTCTGAGGATCAGGCCCTGGGGACTTGATTGTGAGGGTTTTCCTAGCTTGAAACATTTTCTTCAGGAGCACTAAACAAATGCTATTTTTTTTAACATGTCTTGTTCTAAAAAACTGTTAAAAGTGGATGATTTCTGACAGTTGGGATATAACCTTTAAAACAACAAGCAGCAGCAGAAATAGTACAGAACTGGCAGCTGTATGTCTTGCAGTGCTTGGGCTGTTAGTGTGAGAGAGCAGAGAAACCTCAGCTTTTATATCATCTGGTAAGTAAAGTAAGAACTGATTTATATTGCTTTTGAAGTCTAAAAAAGTTGTGTGTTGGGGTTTTTATAATTACTGGTGATCTTATGCCAGGTGGGATGCCATGAATGTGTCATTTTAGGTTTACCTTGAGCTGGCTTTGCCTGATGGTTAATGATGTCTCTTGCCAATTTATATGCCTTTTATTCTCAGTCATGTTTGTGGAGTAGTAAATATTCTGTAGGATAGGGTGAGTGGTTTGATTTGGTGGGGTTTTTCAGCAGTAATTCAGACACAGTGTTGTTCTCAATTCAGGATGTGCTGTTGAATTTTTGCACATAGTACAATGAGATTTGTCTGTTGGGAAAATGAGCTGTGTATGCTCTGGAGTGAATCCATTAATTTATCTTCTGTTCATCTTGTACTTGTGGTAGTGGGAAAATGTTTTTTAATTTAGCTTAAAGTAGGCAAATATGTATTAAGACAAACTTCTTAAAAGGTTGTTTTAATCCCACTGGTTAAAAATCACCCAAGGGACTGCATTTCATGTCTCTCATCTTTTAGTCACTTAGAACTTCAGTTTGTAATAGCTTTCAGAAGTTTTGGGACAGAAGGTACAATGTAAATAATAGGTTTTTGTTTTATTTTTTCCTGTGATATACTTTGTTCACTTTATTTAAACAAGTATTGTTTACACTTGAGACGGGGAATTAAAACACGAGCAGTAATGGGAAAAAGCTTTCTACAAGTAAGCCTAAATTCAGCAGGGTGGAAAACCTGCTTAGTCCTGTTGAATAAACAGAATAACTGTGAGAGGACTGTACCTACACCTGAATTTCTAAAGCCAGAGTTCCTTGTGAGGGAAGGAGAGCTCCTTTCAGGCCTTGAGAGAGCATTTGTGTGCAGTTAGTACCTGCTCACAGCCCAAGAAACTCGAGTCCAGTAGTTCATTAAATTCCCTGAAATACTTAAGATGTCATCTAAGGGGACAAGTGTTGCAATTCCGGTGTCCAAATTCATTACTCCTGGGTTTGGAAGTCCTGTCTTGTTCCTCTGCTGTTCCTGTCCTGTTGTGGGAGACAAGTGTGCAAGCTGCATTTGGTGGTCTCCCTAATGTGTAGTGTTTTGCCCTGGAGAGTAACTAAACTGTGTGTTCTGTCAGGGTGGCACTGGATGTGTTGCATCGCTGGAAGAAGATGCTGTGCAAGGGTGTGATTTAGCCAGAAACTTT
>JAWWLV010000035.1:9342960-9381573 GCA_035041135.1 Platyrinchus mystaceus
GGAGGGGAAACATCCACTCCTGCCTGCCGTGGGAGTCCCTGGCGCTCTGAGCCCCCTACAGAGGAGGTTTTTCCCCTCCCCTCTGGCTGAAGGCCGGTGCTGCTGGGCAGACACCCGGGGCGGTGCTGGCCCCTGTCCCTGCCCCTGCTCTCAGGGTCCCTGCCTGGAGCCGCCCAGCTCTTGGCACTGCGGGTGCTGGGAAGGAGGCACGCACAGCAGAGGCAGGTAAAGTGCTCCGGGCTCCTGGCTCTCCCCGAGAACCCACAGTCTCCTTCTCTTCTGCCCTCCTCTCTCTCCCTTTCCAGCCTGGATCTCTTGTGGGTTCCCTCACTGCATGTGGGGCTTTTTGTCAGAGGTGCTGAGAGCCCGGGTGAAGGGGTGGGCACTGGCAGTGCAAGGGCTTATCAGCAAGACTTGTGATTATGCGGTCAGCTTTCTGGTTATCCCACTTCAGATAAGGCAGCAACTGCATTGGAGAGGGTGATAAAATGTCTAGGATTTCTGTACATGGAAAAGCGGCTGTTTAGGGAGCAAGAGGAGAAGGCGGTCTGGGAGCTCCTTAAGGGTGACTTGTCAGAGGTCTGATCACAGCATAGGCAAGGAACAATCTCTGGGGAAATGCTGGATAGGATCTGCAAGAGATCCCCACAGAGTGATTTGGGATTGTCTGAAAGCTGCAGTGAACCGCAAACAGACTTAGTTTCACTGACAAAAGGAACTATTTCCCACAGATTGTCTTGCCAAGCAGGGCTATTTCACAGCATACTTTTTCTGCATCTGCTGATTGTCCACCTGAATTAGTCGAAAAAGCACTTCCCTTAGTATTTTATCTCCTTATATATTGAGTTAGCATGCTTTAATTAAAATACACTCCCTGACCAAAGTGAATTAATTGGAATAAACAAATCAGGACTGACATTGGAAGCAAGATTTAAACTATGCAGAGTAATCAAACCTTGCTGCAAAAGTAATAGGGCAATGGCAGAAACAAACACAAGTAAGTTCATTGTCTAGGAAACCAGATATATCTGAATGAGAGACATGTACTGTGGTGCTCCCAAAAGAATAGCTGAAAAGGGTTTCGGTGTGTGTAAAAACAAGGCAGAGGCGATAGTTCTTAAAGTCTAATGTTTAAATTTTTCATCATCTGTCGGTTTGAGTCACTTCTGTTACAAGACTGGAGTTAAGTATTTGCAATAGACTGAAGTATTGCTGGAGGCTGTTGAAAGAGGTTTTCATAAAAGAGTACCTTGATACATGAGATTAAACAGTCCAAGAAAGGAGTTCGTATTTATCAAATGTTCAGATCTGTAACTCAAGCTGTGGCAGAGAACTTTGAAAAAAAAGAAAAAAAAGAGAGCGAGAATGGATCCAAACTCAGCAACAAAAGGAAATGCAGAAATTCGGTGTGTTGCAGATAAACCTTTGAAATGAGGGAAAGGGAGAGAAAACCTAACAAAGTCATCTCAGGGTCAGAGCCAAGTTGGCCAGTGGGGCCCTGTGTGTCATTTGTTAAAGTCAGTGACTAATCCCAGTGTAAGGAGCCGCAATCTATGGGGTTTGGCATCATCCAATATCGGATTAATCAATGGTTTTACCTGTGGGGGTGGTGACTCAGGGCTGAGCAGAGGGCCAGGCTGAGGAAAATCCTCTCTGCGGTAGCTCAGTGCCGTGTGGATTAAAGCAGCTCATGGGCAGAGGGGACGTGGCTGTAAGCAAGACCTGCTCAGCCTCAGCTTCCTTTCCATCCTGCAGCATTACTGCAGTGTGGATCCTTGTCCTGCAGGAACGAGACCCAAAGCAACACATTCATTTTGTTTAGGACAACTGTGAGACTGTCAGTCTTCTCTGATGAGAACCAGTGACACCCCAGTGAAAAGCTCTGGGTATGCCCTTACTGCCCTTGAGCTAATTTATCCTTCAGAGATCTTTCTGCCACACAGCAGAGGGCAACAGGGATGACAAGAGCTACCAAACCATCTATTTCCATAAAACTGTGTCCGAGGTGATGGTGGGACACCAATGGGACACTTCTCCTGAGTGCAAAGACTACAGCTTTGATCCATCTAAATGAAGTGACGTGGTCTTGCACTCAAATGTGTCACTCTCCCTCTGCTTCAAAAGAGCAGAAGGATGGTCTCTCCCTTTTGGCAGAGTTCTGGCAGCAGGGAAGGGGAGTTTTCCTTCCCCCTTCCTGCCTGGAGCACCCTGTGCTGACCAGGGGCAGGGCCAGACCCCCCACCCTGTGAGTTCAGAGAGCTGCAGATGGAGGTCCCAGACCTGTCTGCAGTGATGGTGCAGGCACAGCCTGACGAGCTGGGAAAGGCTTAGGCTGTGCTTGGACCTTCTTTATTATTTCCATTTCCACTCCCTCTATTTCTCTTCTACTTTATCTGACTTTAAAATGATTTGTTTTCTTGCTTTACCAAACCTGCACTGAAGTCATATTTAGCTGGAGTGTGACTTAGTAAATAAATGGTGCTACCAGGAAGAAAATTAAACAAGCCACTTGGTAAAAGGGAAATAAATCTGGCTGCACATGCACACTTGGCATGTGTTTGCATAAAAAATATCTCTATCCTGGAAAAAGATCTAAATTAAAAACTTGGGAGCAAACATTTTTAGATCATTCTGATCTCTATCTGTACTCCACAGCATAGGCTGTCTCTGATTTATAGCTATGAAAGTTTGGGGTGAATATTGCCCTTTTGACTCTCTTCTTTCTATTTTCCTTTTCAATCCAAATGTCTTTTGATTCTAATAAACACCAGAAGAAATGTCCAGACTTTTGAAGATCTGTTTCTTGTTGATATCAGTGAATCATGCTGAGATTGCTCACAGTCAGAGCTCTGAAGGTAAGACCAGAACTGCTGTCTGAGGAGTGTATTTTGTGTGGATGGAAAAAGCTGTGTAATAAATTAGGTGCAGCACTGTTTAGTAACTAGGACCAAAGTCTCTGCTCTCTTGAATTCAAATTCATGGAGCTATGCCAGCAAAGAATTTCACCAAGACTGATTATTAATAACCTTTTCACTCTTTTTCTGTAAATTAATTTAACCAAAACTGCATTAAGTGCTTGTAAATAAATTATGTATGTATATATAGTTTTGATCACTGCATACAATATGTGTATTTTTGTGTAACACAAATGATAAAACATTAACTTCTAGTAACAGAATAATCTTTTACAGATTTGCCTCCATTATTACACAAAGCTCTGGTTAGTATTTTTATTTGATCTTTCTACTAATATTTTATATTATAGTCTAAAAATAACAATTTATTACATATATTTGCAATTTTTTCTGTAGGAGGAAGTAATAACTGGGAAATATCTGAATGGTAATGTACAAAGTTGTTCCCACTTACACTTCTAAAATGAATAAAACCTCAGTATCTCACCATAACTTTTTATGTTCTGTTTTTCATGTGCAGCCCTCCTTGATATATTTAATTTTCAAAGGTAATGTATTACTCTCACCAGCTTGATTTTTCAGTATTATCTTGTGCTTCAGATATGATCTGTTTCATTTTCACAGAAACTGGGGCATTATGGATGGAAGGAAATTGGCACATATGATTACTTTGATTTAGATCTCCTGGGGGGAGTATTTCCTCTTAACATGGAAAAAGCTGTTTTTCACAAAAAAAACCCCAAACAAACAAAACCCCCAACATGCATAGAATGAGGCTGAGAATAAATACCTGCTGCAGTTTTCAAAGTTCTGATAATTAACTTCGTTCATACGTGTCAGAATGGCTTCTTAAGGAAATTAGGTGCAGTTCCAGCTTTCTGTCCACCTCCCTCTTTCCGTCCCAATCCCTCCATCCTCCAGCTCCTGGTGACTTTTGAATTATTTGCTAATTTTGTCTAAATTGGACAGAGCTGTGTAAGCCTTGAAGGCCATTCCACTCCTATGTATTTTGTGAAAATCAGTGGCTGTGTGAAGAAGACACTGAAATTAATGACTCTGCTGAGGGAAAGGCAGCAGACCTTCCTCCCTGTGCTTTCTACAAGGCATAAGGAAGCACATCCTGGAGATGGTACTAATGGCAACACCCTGGAAAATTGAGATTATTGTGGGTAGTTGTGGAATTAGATGAAAAAACCTGTAATTAATTAACTCCATTCTTCATTGAACCATGTATTTTCATAGCATTAAATAGATCAACTAACTCTGGTTAGGCCAAAAAGCTGAATACTCTTGTCATTATGGTGTTAGTAACATTGCTTGTTTTTCTTTTTTACTCTTGTAATCTGCTATTTTACATGTTACATTATTTTACTGGCATTTTTGGTCCTGTTTTCTGTTACAGTTCTAATGCCTGGACAGCAGATATGCTTACAAAAGTCATGGCATATTTTCATGCCCAGGAAGTTATGTTTACTCTTAGCAGCCTCCAGGTTTGTGACATTTAAAATGCATGACATTTTTTATCTAAAAAGGAATTAAAAAAGAAACCCTGTAGCCAAAACTAGGCAGTCAATAATAGAGGTAGCTAACACATTTGGAGTCTAGCAGCTAAATAAGAATTGGTTTTTTGGTTGTCTTTTCCCCCTAAGATTTCAGGAGTATGCAAGGCAGAAAAAATAATAACAATCTTTTTACTTTTCCTCTGTCAGTATTTGTTGGTGGCAGAGCAAGTTAAGCAAAGGCAGCAACGAACTGCAGCGCAAATTCCAAACCAGTTCTGAAATAATTCTGTCAGGAATTAGAAGGGATTTTACTCCAGTCTGCTGCTAATGAGCCTTACAGTGCTTTCTGTTCCAATGTTATGATTCCCCTTGGATTTTTCACAACAGATAAGAGATTGTGAACTGGTGATGCAGGTTGATGTGAGAGAAAATATTTTTGGCTTATGACCCACTACAGACTTTTCCTCCCATCTAATTGCACATTTCCTTCCCTTTTTTAAGCAATAATAATATGCACACGGTACCAATTTTATTTTTTTTTTAGCTCTTTAAAACTTTCATTTTCACAACTCCGCTGTGTGAGGCAGAAAAGTTTTATTACTCTTGTTTTATGAAGTGAGAAACTGAGGCATCTTTGTTAAAAGGCTCCTTGGGAGGATTTGAAAATAACTGTCTTTCAGAATACATTTAGATTATTTTTGTTTCCAGTTTGTGTGGAGAATAGTTATTCTGGTCATTGACAACACAGACAGTCCAAGAGCTAAGCACTTAGTTCTCCTTGAGCACAGGATTTTCAGGGAGTAAAAGGTGCCCCTAGAACACCAGTATGAGTTCCATGTATATTACACTTATTTTTCTCTACTTCAGATGTCCATACAAAGTTACCTGAAGAACCTTTTATATCAGCCTAGGCAACTACTGTCCGAATTTCAACAACTTGATCAGCAGCAGTTCCAAACTGCAATGAAGTATCTCTTCAACAGCAGGAAGGAGCATCTTGTAAGTCCCTTTGCACTTGTGAAAAGGAAAAGCTGCAGTCAGTGGTTTGGATAAATAGGAGAGGGACAGACTGGGGGGCTCACAGGGGTCACTGTGCAGTTACTTACCTGGCTCAGATTAGATTCCAGGAGCCCCTCTCCTTAGGTTAGACTTACTTCATTTAATTCTTATTGTCTAAAAGTCTGCTGCCAAGTGCAAGTCATTCTTTGGATTTTCACTGTCATCAGTAGAGAGAAACAGATCTCCGGAGAATGATTCACCTTCCTACTCTAATATCTAAGGTAGGTATGACCAGTTATTCTCAGGGAGTATGTTCTTCTTAAAAGTGACTGGAAAGAGAGCCAGGATGACTAAAGAAGGTGAAATTAGTAATTTTGTTAATTAGTTATAGGAACATGCGAGCAAACTGTTTGGAGAATTTGGAGGGGAGGCAGCATAACATGATTTGCTGGTGTCTGTGGTGTGTTCCTGTGTGACCCATCTGAAAAGCCTCGCTCAGAGTCAGTGGGTGCCTCCCAGGGAGGACTCTCCCTGCAGAGGGGATCTCCAGTGCAGGTGGGATCACAGCCTGAGGTGTGAGAGCCGTTGGATCTTCCCCTCTGCCCCTGGAAGGGCCTCCAGCGTGGGCATCGCTGAGGGGGTGGGGATGGACTTGGGAGAAAGGGAAAGCTCGTCCTCAGACACACGAGGTGACTGCTCAGAGCAAACACTGTATAATCCACTGTTCAAACGGTGGAGGGGCAGCTCCTGCTGCCAAAGCACACGGATCAGGTGTGCACTGAGCACTGGGAGCCAGGGCAGCAGGGTGTGAGCCCTGTCAATAAACTGTAAATCACCAGGACTGTCAGCTCTGAACAGGCTGTCCTGGACACGTCGACTTGTGAGGAGGCACCTGTGCCCAGGGAATCCCCAGAACACTGTTTGATTTTGCCCCATCTTCTGGAAGGGAGGTTTGCAGTAACAGCTGCAAGAGATACTGCATGGAAAAGGTCTGTTCTAGAGATGTCTATGTATTAAATTATGTAAGAAATAATACCTATTCAATTCCAATATCCCTTCATTTTCCAAGTAACCAATTCTTTCATAGGAGCACACACTATAATTTCAGCCATTTCGGTTATTTTTCTGTTTTTTCATTTTGATTTTGTAAAAAAAATCCAAGCTGGTCTCTGCCCAATGCCAGGAAGGAATTATCTGAGGTAATGCAAACAGAGTATTTTGCAGGAATTTTTCATGAGAACAGCACCATATTCTTTGTAGAATGCTCTCTATCAGGCCTCAAAATGAACAATGTATTGAATTAATCAAAGAGATGTTCTTATAACCCTTTGTTACTTGCAGGAAATGGGAAATATTATCCTTGATTGGGACGAGACTAGAGAGAGAATATTTCAAAGCCCAGGAGTAAACAGGACCTTGTTCCTTGTCACACTGGATAAATGCTTCCTGGCTCTGAGTGCTTTGGACTGTGTGGATATCCTAAGCCAGGTTTTGCATGTGTCAGCAGTGAACTATCTCCAACCTGATGTCATTGGGAGCCTCCCCAGCGTTCTGCTGGAGGATGCTTTCAGAAACCTGTAAGCCATTTGTTTTTCAGACACAATTAATACTCTGTCGTATTTGCTGGTCTCAGTCTATTTTCCAGATACAGCTTTCTGCTTGTGTTGCTGTTTATAAAATAATTTTCCATGTGGTTTTGGTTTTTTTTAAATAAAGAGTTAACTCATTAGTGAACTAACATGCCCTTGTATCACTTAGATCATCGTTATTCAAGGACCTCTATGACAAAACCTCAGCAAATACTCAGAGAGCTCTGTATGACTGGATGAAGCAGATTCTACAAAAATCCTATAACAGGAGTGGTATGTTATGTACAAAGTATTTTCTCCTTGCTTATCATAAAAAGGTCAGCAAATTCATTGTGTTGAATTGTTTCCCAAATTTAACACAGGTCTATTTAAGAGTAGCTGTTTAGAATACCTTTTCTCCAGAATACAGTAAATGTAATATATTTATTAGTCATGACAAATAGTTCTCCAAAGTTGCTTGTTGTTATAGAATGGAATCCTACAATTGTTAAGGTTGGAAAATACCTCTGAGATCATTGAGTCCAACCAATGGACTCTTCATCTCTTCTGCACAGAGCTGTACTCAGTCTCTTTCTAGTACTCTGATCTTTTCTCTGTACTTTTTCTAAGACTGAAATAGGATACAGTGGTCAGGTGCTCTGCCAAGGTGGGTTGTTCACTTCTGAACACCTATTCAGACTAGAAAAATAGCTCTGGCTCAGGATACATTAGCCAATGCACTGTTTAAAAACAAAAGAAATGCAGGATGTTGTGAAAACACATGGCACTGACTCGGTCAGAAAAGGGACTGGGTAAAAACACAGTTAATTAATTCTGATTGTGTGCATTTTACCCCATCTGTTTGCCTGGTTAATGTGCCTTGAACAGCTGTGCCACAGCTGTGCCAGTGCAGGACAGGCTTCACGAGGGGGCTCTGCAGCAGCACTGAACCATCAGAACCGCTGCCTGGCTTTCACTGAACGTCCCAGCAGAGCTGTCCTGTGAGCATTTTAGGCTTCTGGATGTGTGTGTTCTTCCTCTTTCCCTGGAAATCAAGGCCAAAATGCTCATTTGCTTCCATGGAGCTAAATTTGTCCCCTGGGTCTTCAGCTGTTTCAAAATGTCAGTGTGATCCATTAAGTTATAGGGAGGAAGTTCATGACACTGCTGTGTGGTGGTGTTACTGCCAGGGCACTGCTGGGGAAGCAAAGATACAGAACTTGCCTGGTGATACGCAGCAGTCCTGGGATAATCCCTCAGTGGATTGTGTGTGGAGCAGCAGTGAACTCTGAGGGTGTTGAAGATCACCCAGCTCGGGAGGGGCTGAGAATTAACGTGCCCCTCTTACCTCCTGGTTGCTGCTTCACCTGCCCAAAGCAGTGCAGGTGTGGTGAATCCACACCACAGGCCACAGCACGGAGGGCAGGACAAGAGAAGAGTCCTGCAGTGGTGTGATTTATGCACTTACTATGTGGGTAGCACTGGGATTGCAATGGGAAAGGGGTCGTTTTTTGGGGGTCACACCTACCATGGTTGGTACCTGTTCTGCCAAAGGCCACAGTCAACATCCTTAAATTGTGCTTGTTTCTCTTTAACTCTTCTGTCATGTCTTTCAACTCTTGTAATATTCCTGGTAATGGGAGGTAACATCACTTTAAGAAACGGAGGCCTGACAGGTCTGCTGGGAGCATCATCTTGTCTCAGTTAAGGAGCTTAGATCTGTGTTTTCAAAAAAAGCACTAAATGGGGTCCTTCAGCTCCTGATAGATAAAGGGTGATGTTTTTTCAGATACTGAAAACTCTTCAAAGTGCCCTGATGATTTTATTCTAACAGAGTTGTGGATATCAGCACTGCCAAGGAATGTGTTCAGAGGTATCACACGCTGAGCCATCCAAATTATGATACCTTGGAGAAAACAGTCTGTGGCACAGAGGCCATAAATACTTTTTTCTCAGGAATATTTGGATCTTGACTTCATTTTCAGTCCTTGGGAGAATGTTACTAAATGAATGCCATTTTTTTTAACTGTTATGCAGTATTCTGTATTTTTTGCCAACCTATTTCCATAGAGGTATTGGAACCATTTTTCATTTTCTCTGTTATTGCTATTGCATATTGCTGAAATAAGTGGCATCATCAATAATATTATATGATATATATAAAGTGTTACAAAGCATCATGGCTTCCTGATGTTCTTAAATAATATAATTGATTAGGGAAACTGAATTTTAAAAATACTGCTCCATATTTAATATTACTGGTTGAATTTTTCCTGTCCCATACTTTATCCATTTCTGTTTCAACAACATAAAACATTAATGTTTTGATACAAGAAAATTTAAGACATTTGAAACACTATTTCATTTTCATTAAAAAATGTATGGGCTCATAAAAATGTGGTGCTAAAATGTAGCCAATGGAGGGAACCTGACTCTCTCTGCTTTTAGAATTTTTCTGATTTGCAGGGGGTTTTTTTATTTTTTACCAGTAACAATATATTGGGTACAATAACTATGAAAAGCAATAACTTTCTTAACATTGTAGTAAGTATTTATTTGTACAAAACAGACTTCGATGAATCAACTTCTTGGGTCAGTGCAGAAAGCTTATGGATTTTGGGAAGATACATGGTCCATCTCCCACTAGAAGAAATTCTGAAAATTAGTCTCAATGAAGTAAGTAACAAAGTGTGGTTGGATATGTCATTACAAAGCAATATCAACTACAAACCATATGAACACAAATGCAAACTAAAAAATGAAAAAACTTTATATATTTTAATTAATGGGAAAATATAAATGTATTATTTACAAATATTCTTTTACATTTGGAATTTTAAAGTGCTTATAATTAACATATAATTGTTTATCTGTATCAGTATTCTGTGGCTTCTGCTGAAAGGGACCAATGATAGAAGCCCTCAAATTATTTGATGGTTTGGCAGAGAATTGCTCAAATCGCTCACTCAGCATTGTGTTCAAAAGTACCATGTTATCCAAATTCTTCCTTTCTCTACAACATGAATGGGGTCAATTAATTTAGTGTGTCAAACATAGATTTATTGGATGCAATTGTTTCACAATGCTGCTGCATGGTTCTGTTTGTGCTGGTCAGATCAGACTGTTCATTAGCTACGACAACGCGACAAAGCAGCTGGACACGGTGTTTGATATCACACCAGAACTTGCACAGGCTTTCCTGGAGAGGATAAACTCATCAGGATTTGATATGAGGAACACTTCAACTATCTACAGGCAAGACTGCTTTTCTTCTTCTTTTATGGCTGTGTGTGGATGGAACGAATAAGTAAGGAGAAAAGAGAGGAGCAATAAGCAATATGGCATAGCTTTTCCCTTCCAGCAGGAAAATCTAGGCTGAAATCCAGCCCTGTTTAGCAACAGTGAAGAATTGCTTCTTTATGATTTTTTGGAGGTTTGCCTAATTAGCTACTGCTTTGTCTC
Source organism: Platyrinchus mystaceus (assembly GCA_035041135.1). Lineage (NCBI taxonomy): Eukaryota > Metazoa > Chordata > Aves > Passeriformes > Tyrannidae > Platyrinchus > Platyrinchus mystaceus. Next base: position 9,353,407 of record JAWWLV010000035.1, read on the forward strand.
CTGCTGCACAGTGAGGAGGTGCCTGAAGTATTAGTAGGGAGACTACAGTAGTGTCTTTGGGACCCGTCACGTTGTACAGTGCAGCAGTAAAATAAACTGGGATAGAGGGACATGGGTTGGTGGAGTTGTTCTGTGGAAATCATGTTGCAGTTAGGATTGAAGGAGGAAATCTTAGCTCATGCCAGCCAGGACTGCGGGTAGTTCTTAACTGAGGTGGTTGTCACCAGAGAGGTCACAAAGTGAGGAGCTGTAAAGCCTGCCCTGCTGTCCTCTTTGTCCTGCAGGGCACACATGAGGTTTGTCCAAATATGTGTGACTGTTAGGTGTGTAAGCAGGAAACTGCATTTTCAGGGCTGTCAAACCAGCATTGAGCTAACTTTAATAAAAAACCAAAACAAACTGCTCTTACGAGCAGGCAGTGAGCGTGAGCTGCTGCGAGGAAGTGCCGTGCTCCACATTTACATTCGCGCTGTCCTATCAGTGCATGTATTTAGTCCCAAGACACCACTGTCTGAAGTTATTTGTAGTCTCCTTGGGGGATACCTTGGAGTTTTAAACTAATGGAGAATATGCTTTATGTCTTCAGAGCTCCTGTCGTTGCTGCAGTGCAGCTCTGGCTCCCCTGAAGCGTTGCTCACTGCCGGAGGTGTGAGCGAGAGGAGAATTATACCCACGCTCTAAATTTCAGTGTCAGAAATCTCAGAAATGATTTTGCCACTCACAAGAGCTGCCACATTCTCACAGATGAGGGAAATGTCATGCTCCATAATCCTTAATATATTCCATTTTTACAACACACTTAGTTTATATTACTCATTTTAACCATACTGATGATTTAAATGCACTTTTACTTTTAAGAAGTAGTGTTATTCATTGCTGCTAATCCCAAAGGAGATGAAGAGCTCTTGGTGGGTATGCAGTAATGCATTGAAAGGTAATTATTTGTTATAAAAATGCTCTTATAGATGTTTCTTTGATTTGTATGTTGTTTTGATGATGTCCCATGAATTCAGATGGGCTGCTGAAGCAGTATATTGTTATATCTCTAGCAGATTCTTGTTGAGGGACTAGAGGAAATAAAAGCCTTTCTGTGCTGCAGAATTTCACTGAGTTTGTGATAGTGCTGCAGCAATGTCCAATGTTGGTTTGGACATTATGGCCCAGACTCTACCTATGCCTCCTTGAATTGCTAAAAACCAGGGACTGCAGCAGGAAAGCTGGGCTTCTGCCACATCTTTGAGGTTCTTGTTCTGTGTAAATTATGAAAGCAAGCACTAAGATTTTACAGGGACAGGGAATTGATTCAAGTTCTTCATCATCATCACCACTATAAAGTTCAAAGTCCGGCAAGAGCGATCCGCAATTCCAAGCTCTTTCTTTGCAGGGCTGCAGGCAGTGGCACTAAACAAGCACAAGGCCTAAGTCAAAAGCCCACCTACAACAGGCACTTTCCCTTGGTGGTGTGGCTGCTTCTCTCCACCAGCTGTGGCTGTGGTTGTACTTTACAGAGGTTAATGGAAGCGTTGACTTAAATATTACAGAATGGGTCCTGTGAAGGAGCACGAGCTCCACATGTGGTTCACAGCATGGCCTTGCAGGCTGCAGTTCTGGCACTACTGAGGCAGGGAATCCTGGCATGCCTTCTCCTGACTGGTGTTGAACTGTTCAGTTCTCCATCCATCAGCCTGTCATGTGTTTGATGTGAAGTACAGCAGGCTTTGTTTAAACCTGAAATGACAAAGAGGACAGGTAATGCTCTGAGACATGAATGAGTTATGTTGCCTGTGAAATCCAGGTGGGATTTAGAACTCAAAACATCCAGTCAATCCACATAAGAACTCAGCAGCCACTTCCAGTGATTTTTTTAATAGCCCTCCATCTTTTTCAAGATTGTACTGCCAAGGGGAGTGGAGTTGTTAACTAGGAGAATCCAGCCATGGACAAATGGAACCAGGAGAGTTAAGTTTTCAGCAGCACAAGCAATCCAGGAAGAGTTCAGCTGAATACAGAGGCCAGTGCATGTGTCTCATACCCCAGACTCAGGCTGGGTAAGTTTTGAAGGTTGTAGTTGAAGGCACAAGTGACAGACAGAAATGACTCCAGTTCTGAGCACGAGTAGGGTGTAATGTTCTGTGTTTCCCTTTCCTAAGGGTCACACCTCTTATGTCAGAAATCAGCTAATGTGTCTCTTCTCCATAGGCTGGGTTTGTTGGTTTGCTTTTATGATGACCTGGAACAGATGGATGCAGCTGTGGCCCGGGCTTTACTTCATCAAATGATTAAATGCAATCAACTGAGAGGTTTCCAGGCTGAGGTTCACAAGGTGGGTGTGGTATTTATTCTTCTTGCCTAACCTAATTCTGAAAACAGAGGAGGAGGGACTTTCTTCTTGAAAAAAAAGAGTGAAAAATCACTGTGATCGAAGAAATAAGGGAAAATAGTTCTCGAGAATGCAAAGAATAGAAGCCCATTTTAGGTGCTCATTCTTTTGTCGTTCTATTTCCTGCTGTTCCATATTTCTTTCACAACTGGGGTTCTATTTTTGAAATTTTATGAAGTGTGTGCTCACTGAATATTTGCCAATGCCTATTCCAGAGACTCCAGTTAGTGGTTTGGGTGATAGTGCAAACTGGTTCTTGGCAGGTTTTTATTTCCCATCTGCTCTTTTTGTTTGCTTTAGCTCAAATCCCAACTCCTGAACATTGCCATGCAAAACCAGACACTGAATGATACCCTTGGATCTCTGTCAGATGCTGTGGTCGGACTAACTTTAAGTCAGCTGGAATCTCTGTCACCTGAAGCAGTGCACAATGCTATTGCAACATTAAACCAAGTCTCTGGCTGGGCAAAGAGCCAAGTTATGATTTTATCCAGTAAATACCTCTCTTACGAAAAGGTACCTTGTGATAACAACTTTCCTACCTCCTGTTTTTAAAAGTGAAATGGCTTTTTCTCAACAATTACCATATATTTTGAAAAGTTAGTGGTCTGAAAAATGTGTTTAAATCAAATAAAGACATCCAAGACTGTACCTTCCAAAGTAATTCTCTAGTGTAACAGAGAGATGTTTGTATTTGTCAGCTGTGTATATTATTTTGTGTCTGTCACTGCCCTAAGCAGAATTTGCACGATCAGAGGTCCCAAACTGTATATTCAAATATACAGTAATGGAAGGAATCAGGGTCCTGCTGAAGTTTCAGAAAAAGGAACTTCTGAGAAACTTCACACATTTGTTCTCTGGACAGACACAGAAAGTGCATCCCCAGGCAAGAAATTTATTAAGTGTTCAATGGTAATAGTTTTGATTTATCTATTGACTTTTGCTTTTAAATATATCCGTTGTTCTCCAGCCAGAAAACTTCCAGGTTGTGCTGTTCTCTCTGCAGGTGTTATCATTCCATAATGTCAGTCAAATGGGTGCTTTGGTAACGGGCATCAGCACCCAGTCCCTCTACAGCATGAACCCAGGGGAGCTCTCTCAGCTTATTCGAGGCACAACATCCCAGCACTTGTCTGACTTATCTCCTGCCCAACAACAGGGGATCCTCAGGAAGGTGATTATGAACTCGAGCGTGTAGCAGGTTCTCTCTGCACAGGAGCACAGTTACCAGTCATGCAGGGCATGATTTAAAATGTTGCCACTAGATGTGTGCTTTAGCTCAAAGGTTAACGTTTCCAGAGGTTTTTTCTGAACACCACATGTGTTTGGAAGTCTCTCTCTTGCTTATTTCCATTGCATTTTTAATACTGTCATGTTTTTCCTTTATCCTCTTAAGAGAAATATTACACAGAATAGAAAGAAAGGCAAATCCTGTAAATTTAAGCATCAGTTCTGAAATGCCATGTATTTCTGTGTTCCTCTTTTTAGATAGCTGCATCTGGAGATTTTTCTTCATCAGTCAAAGAGATACAAGGAGCTTTCTTTAAAGAAGTATCTCTCTCTGGTTTGTGGAAGCAGACTGGATATAGTTCTTCAATGATGAAAGAAAAAGAACTAAGAAGAAGCCAGGTAAAAATTCTTATGCAGTTCCCATTCCCCTGCAATTCAATATGATGGAAGAACTGGAAAAGGAACATAGGTGAAAGGAAAGAACTGCCTCAAATATATCTTGACATAAACAACCAGAGGGATTTCAGAGCCTAGGCAGCATTATGAGACAAAGCTATGGAAAGGGAAGCATTAAATTGCTGAGTTTAAAGTCCCCAAGATTCTGCCATGTAAATTTTCTCTTTCCAGTACTGTGTAATAGACATTTGCATATACAGTCACCTCTTTGGCTTTGTCCAGAGACATGAAATTTTGGATCAGATGATCTCCAGAAGTCCCCTCAAACCTAAGTTATTCAGTGGTTGTGGGCCATGGACAGGTTTAACATCATCCCATAACACCAGTCAGCGATGTCTTGCCTTGTGGAGAAAAAATTCAGCTCTGAATGCCAAACCTCTTGTGGTTGGCCAGGCTAGATTATAGAAGGGCCTGTAGAGCACATAAGAGAGCTAAGAGTACACAAACCTTGCAGAAGTCATTGTATCTTACAACTGGATTAACTAAACTTAACTTTAAGTATGGTGGGTTTTATTTCAGGCTTTGTATCTGTATGAATTACTGTCTAAGAAAAGCTATCCTGTTGACCTGCTAAGGTATGGATTGAAGTCTCCTTTGAAATGGGTTTTAAAACTAGTTTTGTCATGAGAGCAACTTCAAGGTAAACCATACGTGGTTATTTTGTGCTATCTTAAGTTTAGTCATTCCTGGATACCACAGGATAATTCACCTTCCTCATTGGAAAGGGTCTCCAAATCCAAAATCGGGATCAAAGCATTGCAGAGGTTTGGCTATTTTAAGCCTTAGTTGATATTTTTTGATTTGTTTGCAGTTTTACTTTCAATTTAGCCTTTCAATTACAAGAAACAGGAAAGAGTGGTGGCCAAGAAACTGTATCTTAGGGCAGGATTGTGGGGAGCAAGGACTAGATCCTGCTTAAATATTCAAAAGATTGAAATTTGCTTTTCCTATCAGCACAGGACAGCTTGTGAAAGGAGTAACTTGTCAACTCATTGAAAGTATGGGCACAGACATATTTTTAAACAATTTTAAATTCTTTGAAATGAATCTTCATCTGCTTTCTCCATATCAGGTAAAACCAAAAAGACTTTGTCTGTATAAACCAACTACCCAATATCCAAACTGGGTAAATTAGAATTTAGTTCATTCCATTTTTTTTTTTTTTTAATCTTGTCTGTGTCAACTTGTCTGTTAGCATATTTTATTTAAATCTTTTATGTGTGAATTTTTCTGTTATCATGCTTCATTTTGACAATTTCATTTGCCACTTACAAACTGCAAGAAATTCCTACAGCCCTTTTGACTTGTTAATTCATGAGTAATCTGTTTGGAAATATATAGAAGTTTTGAAAGCACACAAATGCTCTCATGCACCCAAATATAGGATGCTTCATCTCTGATGTCTACAAAAAGAAAACTTTAAAAAAAGCTAAAGAGAAATGCTCTCTGAAGATAATATGCACATTTTTATGTGTGCTGATTTACATGCTGCAATAAACAAGCCATGTTTTTATTCTTCCTCAAAATTGCCAGATGTTTAAGTTGCTAAATTTTTGTTGCTTTTAGGTTAATTGTTTGGCTTGGAAGTTTTGGAAAGTCTCCAACGCATCTATTCCTCCCTTCCTCTTACTGGTGCTGCCGTGAGTTACATCTTACTACATCATAAGTTCTGAGCACTTTTTTAAAATAATCTCTTCAGTCCTAAGAAAACTGATGAATCAAAGAAATGGTAATTTATCAAAAGTGGTCAGTGACTGTAGGCAAAGTCTCTGTCAAGTGGAAGTTGGTAATATTTGGTGTCTTTTAGTGTGGCTGATTTTTGTCACAATTCTGGATTCCCCACCCCAGGTTGTGAGACTCTTTTTCCTTGTTTGTTTAGGGTTTCTTTGAGAGTGGATATGTAAGTCAAAACCACTGGGTACTGCTGAAGCATATTGCTCTATATGGTTAAGAACATTTCAGTGTGTTTTAAGACACTTTTCTAAGTTAGCAAAACTTCTCAGTGCCAGCTTTTTTTCCTTAGGGAAAACAAATGTACAAAAAGGGTGTTAAAGTAAGGTAAGGATTAATTGCAACTTTCCTGGCCTGTCGGGTTTATGATTTTTCAAGTCCAGCCTTATCTCTAAACGTTTGTGTCATCACAGCTTTTATGGGTCTGGTTATGGGTGTATGAAGGTCAGGTTTGCATTCTGAGACCGTTTGAATTCTTTCTGCAGTTCTGAGTACCTGGAGTTCGTTTCAGGCCCTTTGTGTGTCCCTTTCATTGAAAGTCTGGGGAAGACTGAAATGGACCTTTTGAATCCAGGCCGTCACAAAAGGAATGCTGTCCTGCAAAAAGTACAGGAGTGCTTGGTGGGTATGGCTGGGAAGGGTCAGCAGTGGAGGAGACACCGTGGGGATGGAGAGTGTCACCTCCTACATAACTCACCTTGTCCATCTGTATTCTTTTGAGGGTTTTTTCATGTGCTGTTTCAATGTATTGTTCACTGCCTGAGGAAACCTTTTCACAGCTTCCTTAACAATTTTCCTTGACTCCATCCATGTTACAAAATGTTCTCATGAAAATGTTGTTGCTGACTACAGATAATTGGCCAGGACAGCCTGGAGCTGACCAGTTTGCACCTGGAGCTGTTCCCCTGGCTCCAAGCAGTGCCAGTCCTGCAGAGCTGTGCGAGGCACAGGAAGCTCTGTGGGAGAGGTGGTGCTACCAGGAGGATTTGGGACTTCTGCTGTCAGAGGGCTGCAGCGTTCACCAGCTTTTAAGGGAAACTTATTCTTTGATGTAGCTGTGAATATTCCTGTCTTACACATACTACCAGCTGTATAATCCCTGGTGTTTGGGCAGCTGCTTGAGAAACCCCTCAGAGCTCACCCTTCTGACAGCAAGAGCTTGGGGCCCCTTTGCTGCGAGGGGCCAGGTGAGGGCTGTGCTGCCAGGCAGAGCTGCACCACCTCTGCAAGTGCTGGGGGGTCACATTCTCTATGTGTGCTTCAGTATGGAATAAAGAATAATGAAACCCCTGAGAAGTGCTTATTAAATATCACCAACTGCAGTGCTAAAAGCAAAAAATATAAGGCAGTCTAAGTAGAAATTGTAGATTAAGTTGCCAGTGCAAACTGTTGTGTCTTTGTTCCTTAAAGGGTCACAGAGCTTAAATGAGTTGTGATGCAGCTGAGTGATGCAGGGCAAGAGCCAAGGTTAGCTCTGCCAATAGGGTAAATGCTTCTCGTTTCAGAACGGCTCCGTGGCTGATGAATATGATGTTGACCTACTTGGAAATCTAATATGCCACTTACCTCCAGCCTTTCTACAAGGCAGAGTGTCCCTGAAAGCAATGGCAACAGCCCTACATCAATTCAAATTCTGCCAACAGCTCAGCCACGAGCAGAAGACTGAAATTAAATACAAACTCCTGGAGTTATACGGGTAAGGTATTAAATACACCAGCTTGCTCTTGCTGATGGTCAGGCCATGCAAATACCAAGCATTTGCTTTGCCCAGATGAACTGCAGTGAAAAAAGCACAAAGCAGCTTCTGTCACTGGCCAAGCCTAGGGGCTTCTCCACTAGAATGACATTTCTGTTCTTGTGTGTAAGATGATAGGTGTGGAAACAAATACAGCCCCAGGGACACTCTGCATGACTCAAGTCCCAGAGGAAAAGGAGAGAAAGTGTAACATTTGAAGAGGGTCAGGTGAACAGACTCAGTGGACTGGCAAGAGAAAGGGTTTACAGGCAAAGAATGGCCCAGGAATGCAAAGAATGGGAAGATAGAAGTTGGATACTCAGTGTGAGAAGACAAGTGAAGAAGACTGCAAGCACCTGTGGCAATAGGAAAGAGCTATAGAAGAAACAGAGGGATATAAATTCAACCATCTGAAGCAAAAAAACTGGGCAGCATGTTGGGTGTCACTAATGGCTCAGATCAGGAGGGCGATTGGAACCACATTATGTATCAGTCATGCAAAGGACAAAGCCATCCTCTGTCTGGCAAGATTACTCTGTTTCTCTCTGGCATTGCCTCTTAGAAGTGTCTTGCATTTGAAAACGGACACAATGCATAATTTCCAACCATCCCTTCAGACCCAAAGGCTGTCACTTGATCCACCTAATCATGTTAGATGCTCGTTCAGCTTCCTCCTAAGTCAGCATTTTCCTGGTGATACAATAGAAATATCTCCCACCAGATCCCATCCCTGCATTGATCTTGATACAGATCAATTTTATTGAATCATGGCACACTGTGCTAAATAAGATTTTACTTTATTTTGTATTGGAGTTTTTTGAAAATATTTGTCCAGCCAAACATCCTCCTAGTGGGGCAACAAAGCAAATAAAGTTTTCTGTGAGAACATGAACTAGTAACAGATTTGTTACTGTGTTCTCCTATAGGCTCTTCCAGGCTGAAAATTACTTATCCAAGTGCTTTGTTAAGTCACCCACCAAGTGGGCTGACTAACATTTGTCAGATCTGTATGGTGTTTCTACTTCTCTTTTGATACATTTTGCACATTACTGCTGCTGCAGTATGAACCTGACAGAAAATGGTAAATTTTCTTTCAAAAAAAAGAATTATTTCTTCTTGCTTGAACACTGTAATGCAAAAAATACTATTGAGGGAGAGCTCCATTACTGCCATATTTGAAGGCTTTCTCTGAGTGTACTGAGAGTTCCACTAATGCCCTTTATATCACAGAGAGATGAGAAAATGCAATCTGATGCTAATAACAATGAATCGTCACATTGGCATAGAAGTGCCTGTGTTTTCTATGTGATAAAGTATAATAAAAATTCTGAAGTTTTAGTATCATGTTGATTGTAAACATTCTTCATTAATATAATTTTTCAAAATACTTCTTCAGCTCCTCAAACTACTGGACAGCAGCAACAACATTAGATGTTGGACCATTCATAGCTCTGCTGTCAAAGGAGGAATTAAATGTCCTTGCTGAAAAGGTATGCTTTCATTATAACTTTTAAATTCATAAAAGATATTAAAATTTGAATTTGTGAATGTCACAGTGCAATCCAAATTATATAACCTGAGTGCTAAACTAGGTAAATAATTCTCCTGGCGAGGAACCCTTTGTTGATGTTTCACATGTTCTTGACTCCATCAAGATCTCTGAGTCTTCTTGAAGGTAATGTCAGTATAAAGGATTATTTGCACATGAACTGTGATAATTGTACATTGTCACATAGAAAAAAAATGGGTCATTTATAGTGACACAGACTCATTTTTAGTACTTTACACCTTGCAGTTTTATTTCCTCCATTCCCTTGCCTTCCAACCATAAAAGTTATGTTTCTTATCCTGTTATTAATGGGATCATACAGATCAAATTAGCATTTACTCACATGGCCCTTTGCCCCAGGGCCAGTGTAGCACATGAATGATAACTGATGGACTCAGCACTGCACTTTGGAGTCTCTTTGCCCTCTTTAGTTCCTACAAGCTTAAAATTTTTATGTATAGGAGTAAACTATACTGGAATGAGGAATTCATTCTTCAGCAGAAATATGTGAGCACAGTCAGCAACTTTTCCCCCTGAGGTAAAACTTATAATTGACCAAACAGAACAGGACTCTTCAAAGGAAAGGAAGGTATCTAGCAGGGTGGAGGAAAGAGGTCAAAAAAAGCCTACAGAAGGCAAACAGGTCAAAGTTATTTCTCATCGTTTAATTGGGTCCCTATCCTCAATTCTTATACTTATCTGGCAAATTCAAGACAAACAAAATAAAGCTCATACAGAATAGTGAAACTCATTGTTCCAGGAGGGTCTGGACACAGACTCCAATCAGGCAGTGCTCAGGTGTTGCAGAAACTGAGAGAGAATCACTCAGAATTTGCTTTGTTTCTGATTTTTCCCCCTCCAGTGTATGCTGTTGACCTTTCAGTAGCAGCCAATTTACTCTCTTCTGAAACATCTGCACAATAGGAAGGAGGCTGAGCTGTTACTAACCCCTGATTTGCTAAGGTCTGCACAAGTCTTTCTCTGCAAATTGGTTTGTTTTAAAAGAAATAAGAAGACTTATTTCTTCTTCTTTTTTTTCCTTTTGAAGTTCCCAGACATCATTTTACAAATAGCAAAGACAATTGGACCAGTTTCTTCAGCTGAAGAGCTTTTATCAGTTGTGTTTGAGTCTGTCTCCAATGCCACTGCCAGCACCCCCTCATCTCTCACCACACCTGGTCAGTATTTGCCTGGTATCTCTGCAAAGTGCCTGATTCACAGTGGGGCCATTTGGGGCTGTGGTGGTGCAGTTCAAACAGACTTTGTTTCACTTTGTCACCAAATGTGTTCTGATACTGAATGATGAAAAGGAAAGCGTTGAGTAACTTAAAGAGGTTCAAGCTTTTAGCAAAAGCAGTGAGAGTCTTCATTCTGTTGCTCATAGTTGTATGATACATTGACTAATTGCTGAAACAATTTCATTACAAGATTGCATGATTAAGCATCTCCTGGAATGATTCTGAGTGCACAAAGGAAAAAGAGGAATTATTTGAATTAGAGGGGTTGGTTTATTTTTACTTTTTTTGATTATTTTTCCTTTGTATTCTGAATGAAAATCCTCAAACCTGTGGAGGTGACAAGTTACCCTTGTGCCAAAAGATTGCACGTAGTTAATCCTTTGCCAGACACGAGCATATGGTGACCTGTCTGTTCTTAAATCTGACAGTGGTGGCACTGTGTTTTTTCTGTCCAAATGGACAAAGTTTGTTATCATCTAAAAGGTATTTTAATTAGCAACCACACTAATCTGTTAGAATCTCTGGTGACAAATGGATCATTTTATTTGGACAAGGTACATACTCTGACTATATTCCTTTATTACAATAACTGTATTCTTTCTGTTGCCTGAAATAGTTAGGAGCTAATATTAATAACAGTAGCAATTACCAGTGACAGAGTTCTACATCAAGATAAAAACAAAGGTGGTCCTTGAGGCAAAATGGAACATGCAAGGCAAAACTTGGGAATTGTGTGTCCAACGTGCTACCAGAGAGCAGTGGCAGTGCTGGAGAAAGAATTCAAATTTCTCACTGCATGCACTGAGATGTTATATTATATAGATTTTTTCATCAAACTAAATTTATATCAAAAGGAACACTGAAGTAGCATCAGATCCAGGAAGCCAAGTCAGAAGCTGGATTAGTGTTTCCCTCTGTAGTCACACCAATGTATCTGGTGTGTGCAAATAATAAAATACGTTTTTTTGGAGGACACGAAGTCTTAGGTTTTCATGACTTGGGCAAGGGAGCTGCACTGTGCCTGGACAGGCAGCATTTACATGAGAAAAGCTGACCTTTTGCAGCAGGGGAAAGGGAAACAATGCAGCTGCATGAGAGGGAGGTGTAAAGGGAGAGCAGAACATCAGCTGGTACAGTGGGAGCTGAACTGCATTTTCGTTTGCTCAACAGATTCAATCTTTTCAGTGTTCCACCCACTACTGCAGCTTCCTTTGATGCAAATAAATCCCTCCTCTGGCTCCTTTCAAAGTACAAATCTACTTTGTACATCCTCGCTTTAATTTATTTATCTGGGGGAGCTTAGCTCAGGCACAGCATCTGTGAAATTCATGCTTTTTACTGGTAATGGCCGTATCTGAAGACATGTAGGGATTATTTGGTTTAGATAATTATTTAATAAGGTTTTCCTCAATGAGTGACAGGAGAGAGAGCAGTAAACAACCACATTAGGATTCTAATTTCTGCTTTCCATCAACATTAGAGGTAGATTATACCAACAAAGACCAGGATTTGCTAAAACACACAATGGAAACTGTCTGGTTTGATCATGCATAGGGCCAGAACCTGCCCGTAAATAAGATTTCTAAAGGCAGTTTGTCTGTCCAAACAGTTCTGTGGTGAGTGAACAGCCCTCTCCAGATCCTGACATTTTAACAACAGGCTTGACATAAAGAACAAGCAACTGTGCTTCTCTGACACATCCAGCTCCTGTCTGCACCTTGTTTAAATGTCAGGCAAGTCTTACAACACATACATCTTTGTCAGGGCGTTTCAGAGTAAAAGCACCTCTCCTGTCTGTTACTTTGCTGTTGGATTCACTGTTGGAACGTGGAGTTTATTCAGCTGCAGCAGCTTTTGGTGAATTTTTGGAGGCTTCCACGAGGGTCATCCCAAGGATTAGCATTTCACTCTTACCAAAGCAAGGCCCCAGCAGATGGTGGTTTTACCTCAGAATAAGCCTGGGTTTTGATGCCTTTAAGGAATTAGGCTTGAAAGAAACTTGCAATATACTGGTTATTCTCATTGCACACGTCTAGTTTTATTGTGACATTCTGCATTTTAACTCTTCTGAAATATATGTCTGCTGTTATTTTCTTGTCCAGCCTTTGGAGTATAAATAATATAATCAATTTCTTGCAAGTTAGGCAAATTAGTTTTACATCCAGGACATTAACAATGTAAATATTTTTAAAAACATTTAATTACAAAACAATTAATTTATCAATATCACATCAGCTGCAGTTAATTCATAGTCTATCGCTCTCTTATATATCTATATTGGTTCAATTTATTTTTTCCAGTCTCCTTGAAAGAAACTCTTGCTATTTGACTTTTTTTTCCAGATTGCCTGGGAACCAGAGTTCCTTCTTCAGATGAAATAATTAAATTAGCAGAAGCAAATATCTTTTGGTCAGATCAGGAACTGAAATGCATGGACCCAGGGACTTTTGACAAAAATGTGGAACTTCTTGGGACTGTCTCAGGTTTTAACAACTCCCAGCTTACTGCTTTGAAGGAAAAAGCCAAGCAGGTAACTACCCTGTCTGTGAAGGGAAATTAAATCTGTAATTTGATTTGCTGTTATTGAACTATGCAGTTCTAAAATAACTGTGCTATGTCAATGTCACTGCTGCTGCAAGAATATCTATGGTTTATTGGAAAAATAATATGAGATGGTGATAGAAGACTATTGCCCTTGCTTCAGAGTCAACAGGCCAGTAGTTCTGAGCTATTGGCAGCTGTAAAAGGTAAATGTTTTTACTTTTGAATTAGTTTTCTGTTTGTTCCTCACTTTTGCTTCATAAATGAAAAATCAGCAAGCAGCACTAGGGGCTGTTGATTGCCCTGCTGAGAGTTAAGCTTGGCGTGTTAAACTGTCTACATCGGTGTTAAATATAGTTTACAGTGGTGCAAAACCAAACTGACTGAAAGAGACTGCTAGTAGCTGAATAAAGCTCCTTCTCCCACCTTCTTGTCACAGGCAAGGACAGACAGACCCATCAGTGGGAAATTTTAGGGAGGAAAAAGACCCCACCTGCATTTAGTCTGTTCTTTCCTAGGAGTGCACTCGGGACAGGGCTGTGCTGGGGGCAGGTCAGCAGTGTCTGTGTCTGGGGCAGAGCACCAGCACAATGTCTGGGCTCTGAGCAGCCCTGCCTTGGCCTGCTGAGGGCTGGGGGAGAAGTCAGAGCTGGCTCCATCCCAGTTATTGATGTTGCACTTGTCCCTGGGGGTGACCTCCTCTTGCTGCTTTGTGGCTGCCTGCCCTGCCAGGGAACAGGCAACGTTCCAAAGGTACTTTTGGTTCAGCAAGGAAAAGCCTCAGGGTGCAGTAAGACAAGTTGTTTTGGTTGCAGAAGACCCAGAGGTGCAGAGGTTACCATCCCTAGCCTGTCTTCAGCTTCCTGTCACCAGCATCTGCTGGAGGTTATCTGCTCTCTGCTTGGCCACTCTGTAATCCCCTTCTGTCAAAATGATCCAGCATTTCAAAAGTCCTTTTTAGGTTCCATCAGATCATTCTGACAGAATGAGGTTGGGGACCATCTACAAGTGCAGTTGGCTGCAAGTAGTACAAGTGCAGAGGCTTGGAGATCTTGAGGGCTGTGACCTCTGAGGGCTGTGACCTCTGGAGGAAAGCAGGAGCAGGGGACAACGTGGGCCTGGGCAGCATCTCCTTAAACCAGCAGCTGCAGCCAGAGTAGTGGAGCTGAACATGGACTTTGGGTAGGTAAGGCAAACAATGCAATTTTTAGCACTGAAGCTCAGCTTTTTAAGCACCAGAACTGCAGGTGCTTGAAGAGGAGTGGCACTGACCAGATTCCCAAAGCAGGTGGCGACTCTGCAGTTGTGTCTCTGCTGCCTTGTTGCAGTAGGACAACAGGCATCAAATGCATCCTTCTCAGAAAACTTCCCTCTGTCAGCACAGAGACATGTGTGTAGAAAAAGGGGAAAAATGTAATCCTAGAAGAAAATAAAAACAGTGTTCCACTGAGATAGTGGGAACTAAAATATCTCACAGCACTGCAACATATTGATGTACTTACAGAGTTTTATCTGTTGTGGGGAAATTGCCACCAAGGTTAAAACTCCGTCTCTGTTCAGTTCAAAGGTACACAGATCTGTAGGGCACTTGATGGTATTATATTCTGTGTGTGAGTGGTTGTAAGACAGATTGCTGCTAGGCTAAGACAGACTTCCTATATATTAATTTGCAAAATGCAACATGGTGTTACACGGAACGTGAAGCATCAGAAATCAGACAGTACAGGCAAAGCTCTTTGAAATTATGTGCATAAGATGCTGTTATGTTATTAACTAAAGGGCATCTTTGATTAAAGGTTTCATTAAGCCTGCTTTAATTTCTTCTAAATTGATCGATTTCCCCCAAAAGAAAATGCATACTACTCATTGTTCCAAACTAATTCAAGAAGTCTAGATATCAGATTGTGTCTTAATGAAAGTAAAAAGCTTAGCTCACTTATAAGTGGAAGGTCTCCCAGCTCTGCAATAGTGACAGATGTATGGATCTGTGTTCCCCAGGTGAATGAGGACAAAGGAGTGTTTCAGTTCCATGTGTTGTGTTATTTATATCGATATGCCTGAGATTTTACCCAGCACTGTCAGATAATACTATTTATGAAGTACTTCAAGCTCTGCAGTTGATGACCTAGATCAGGGAATAGACGCAGGACATTTTTTCCTGCATGTGTTTCATGTATTTCTTCAGCTAGAGAATTAAGAGCTTTAAAATTGGGCTAAGGCTTTTTACTATCTATTTTCTTTGGAAAAGTGACATTTCCCAGGCTTAGATCTTTTGTGTGTTTCTTTATGACATCGTAAAACCAACATAAAAGATCTGTGGAAACTCAGTCAGGAGGTTGCAGGTCCAGCAACCTCTTAAACATATCCTTAACCTGAGGGTCACGGTTGGGAAAAGCACCTCAGCAACCCTGATATGCACCTTGGTATGAACAGCACAGAGCCTGCAACTCTGTGTAAGGATTTAATTCCAGAGATCCAGATTCCAGAGCCCTACTTCCATATTTTATGGAGGTTGCACAGCTTCATCAGTATCTGGAGGTGCAAGAACTCTTTGGTAGGCAACTGCAGATACTCTTCAACGAGTCCTTTCTAATTTTTTGGACAAAACTTAAATTGTAGCTATCCTGAAAATGGAGTAAATATTTCCATGAATCAGACAGCACAAATGACCAGCTTAGCCCAGCGCTGGGGTTTTAGATTTAATTTTCTCAGTGAAGTTAGAAGCACAGTCTTGTACTAGAAAACTGTCATGTGTTGATTGACATAAAGGAAAGTTGCTGAAGTACATGAGACCTTTAAAGTGAGCTTTTTTTTTCTTTTTTAAATTATGCCTGTCTTGTTCAAGTCACTTCCTCCAGCCAAAACCCAGTGTCTTTTTCTGTAAAGGCAATTGGCCACATCCGGAGAGACACTGACCACGGACTACCATCCTCTGTCATTGCCAACTAAATGTAACTGGCAGTTCTGGCCTCTGAAAGTTCAGTTCTTGATGGACTTTTTGTATTCTTTATTCAGGCAGACCTTTTCCTGAAACCAAAATTTCCTTAGGGTTGATCTGTAACAGCTTTTCAATCACTGCAACTTTACCACAGATAAAGTTAAAAGCAGGGGAACTTGTCAGTTTAAATACCTTGGTACCGATTTGGAAGAGGCCCTGCTTATTTCTTTCATTTTTCACAAAGCTTTTTTAACTGTACCTGTACAAACACATTTTAAATTATTTTTAAATTATTTTAAATTATTATTTTTTAAAATTATAATACTGTATGAACACAAGTGAGAAATCAGAACTTTAGGAACTGGCTATTTATCTGTATTACCCAATTCCCTACTTTGATTTCTGCTTTCTTTGTCAGTGACTGAGCCAGGGTGAGTGGTCACAAAAGCAATTTAAAGTCAGCTCCCTGGAGCGATTGCAGCTGGGTAGAAGCCTGGGTAGTCCAGAAACTGCTTTTGTGGTAGCAGTGTAACAGTGTGGATTTAGGCACAGATTCCCATTTTTATTGGTTTTAGTGGTTTTGCTCCTACAGCTGCACTTCCAGCAGTGCCTGTTCTGACTTATGAACAAGGCCAAGCTGTAAAAACTGCAGCATTTTTAGATAAACTAAGCATAACTGGTGTAGAACCTCAAAAGCCTTCACAACACCTAAGCTCTGCCTTTGTGTGCAAAGAGGAATACTGCAGGTTTTGGGACTTTTAAACCAAGGGGGTTGAGAGCAGTGGATATAGAGGAAGACTCCTAATGACCTAACAGACATTAATGAATCTCTTCTAAAGGTTTGGGGGTTGCTGCCAGACTGGAAAAGTTACCACACTGTTTCCCTGGGCCGCATTGCTCTGGCCCTCACTGAGCACGAAATCCAAGAGCTGGATTTGCAGTCCATCGACACTGTTTCTATACTTAGTCAGCAAACAGAGTGGACTCTCACCCAGGTAAGTATCTTATTGAATGTACTCCTGGTGAAGGGCTCTGGCTTCACACCCTTTGGGACTGAAGTCCTGGAATCGCCTGGGAAACAGATCCAGAGATCCACACTGCTCCTTGCTGCTTTTCTGCAGCTGTGATCCCAGGGAAAGTGGGCAGGTAGGTCAGCACTGGTTCTGCCTGGTGCTGGCTGCCCTGGTGAGGTGGCCAAGAGGACATCAATCACTGTTAATTGGGGTGTGACGAGTGTGTTCTTTAGCACTTGCCCACTAAGTAGTAGAGAGAAGTCAGCAGCTCCTCTCACACTGGCCCTGGAGCAGACACTACAGCTGGGAGACACCAGCCCTTCCTGACTAAAGTAATCACTGCAGAGGTAGTGTGCTCCCAACCTCAGCAACCATTGCCCTAGAAGCCTGTTATTATCTCATCTTTATTTCCTCAAATCCTAGTTATGTCAATGGGACTTCCACAGTAAGAGTTAAAAGCTTCTATTTCTATATGCAATTGGCAGCAGATTTCTGACTTTGTGGCTCTTACTATCAGGGCTCTGTGGTTGCACGGTGGCAGTTTTGGCAGAATATCACAAATCTGTTTTATAGATTCTTGTTCTGAAGAGCATCATCCGAAGGAAGCAGTTGGGAGGATTTTATACAATATTAGTTTGCTTTTGAAGTTTCCTGTCAGTAGGAATAGCTGGTTAAGAGATCCTGCCTAACTTCAGATGTCTAAAAGTCAGGCAGCTACTTTAAGCTATTCATTTGAGGCTCAGCATTGTGGATAGATAAGGAAATCTTGGAAGATGCTTGTTTTTTCCACTGCCTTTGGAGGATGCCTTGGTGATAGGCTCGAGCTAGACTCACAGTTTTTAAATGTTTAGTTTAGGATGAGCACAGTTCTAAATTACTTGGGCTTGCAAAGTCATTTTGATACCAACATCCCATTCACATCTGAAAATTAATCCTAAAGAGAGGTCACCACCTATATATGACACTTAAATAAGACAAGGCAACCTGAGTATTAAAGCAAAAAAACCTGCATATCGATCCCATTAGTATTGTATATTTTCTTCTAGCAATTCAACTGATTTGGGCATTTCTGCTGGGCACTCCAATACCCGTTTCTTCTGGTGAAGGGTTTCCTTGTGACCTGGCAGAGGAGGTACAGAGTGTTTTCACACCATGTGTAGTTGGGAAGTGGTTGTGTAACAGTGCCCTGTTCACGTGTCACATGTAGGTGGTGACAGTGCTCCTCCTGAAGGCCGTGGCCATACACTGGGGAGGCTCAGGGTGTATCTTTAGGCTCCAGAGCTTCTGGGAAGATCTTAAGCTTCTAGTAACATGCTTCTGTTCTTACTTACTGTCTTACTACTTTTGTAGGCAAGATCTATTTTGGAAGGTTTTCTAGAAGACTCTGGCCAGACCATCAGCACACTAAAAAGCTTTGATTTAGTTGGATTAGGAGCTATTCTCTGTGCTTTGAACTCCACAGAAATCATGTCCATAAGGACTGCTGAATTCAGGTACTGCACTTTATACTTAATGAAATACTTATTAGTATTCTATTGATAAAATTTATTCTCCCATTTTTGTTCTGTCAAGATTTTCAGAGCCCAAAGAACACCATTTTACATTTTAAATGTTTTTAGAAAGGCAAAAACTGTTATGAAAGGCGTACAGCAGTTGTTAAAAACATGTTCTATTTTAGGTTTCTTCTGCCATTTATATCCCACCATTTAAATATTTCATTGAGAAATCCAGGATTTTGCTTAAAGCCTTAAACTTTTGTATGCAATTTGTCTACATATATTTAAATTGACAATTGGTTTTAACAGTCATCTCACAGCAGACTATGCATATTCCAGGCATATTTAGCACTGCATGTTGACTGCAGCCTCTAATGTTGCCCTTGTTGCCCTTTGCAGTGCTGCAGTTGCAAGAATTGGCCTGTTGGTTTGTAGCACCCCTATTCTGAGGCAGTTTAAGAAGATGACAGAATCTGTGTTTGGTGCTGCTACCAGCTGGAATGGCTCTGTTTTACAGGAAATTGGAACTATAGCAGGTAACAAAATTCAGGCTCCAGATGGTGTTGGCTGTGAAGTCTTGTATTCAGCATTAAGAGACAGGTTCACGTAGCAGTGAATTTTTTGTAGAGTGGCAAAAGACATTTCTTCCAGAGAGGAGGCATGATTGTGCTCCCTAATCTTGCATCAGAAGGGGCTGTAACAAGCATTCACTAATAACAGTGTTTATTATTTTATTGACTTTAATCATTCTCTTTTCCAAGATAAAATAACTTGGGTAGAGCACATTCCATGCAATGGTTAAGGTCAGATGATTTGTAATACTGGAAGATAATGTAAAAAAAAGCCAAAACAAAAAAAGAACCAGTGTCTCTCTCTATAATACCCTGTAATAAAAAATTTATTTGATATTTTGTATAAATGCTTAAAATAGCTTAAAAAAATAAATCTAATAAAAAGAACATTAACTGAGTTTTGTTCCTATGGTTTGGGTTTTTTAGGTGGTTTGAATGAGGATGAATTAAAAGCTTTTGATAAAAGCTTGATGCCATATTTCCAGCCAGCAGCAGTAAGACATATACCTCCTGAAATTTTCCAAGTAAGAGCTCTGTTATGAAGAAGTGACTAAATTTCTATCATTTTTACTCTCCTGTAAATAAGCTGCAGCACTGATTTATAGGTTTTGGGTTTCAGCAAAAATTTCTCTATGATCTGCTAAGTGAGAAACCATCAAAGATCTGAAACATTAACTTTCAGCTGTATCACCTGTACTTGTGACGAAATATGCTGGACAAGCTTTATTTATTCTTCAGGATGCATCCCAAAGAAAAAGCAAAGATGTAGGGTCAGAAGGCAGGGAACAGACTCTCTTTCTATTACTACTGTATTCAAATCTGGGTTTTCTTCTCTGTTTATTAACATTTGCAAGGGTGCTATAATAGCTACAAATTTCTCTGCTGAGTGTGTAAGAGCTGTTTTATTAACCTAAAATCTGGCAGCATTCTACTGAGTTAGCTCTGACAAAACAGATTGTACAGACAGATACAGATTGGAAAGGAATTACATCTAATTACAGCAGTTCTGAAAAACGTGGACCAGAAATTAGAACAGGGATCTTGAGATCATTGCCCCAGACTTTATTTGACTTAGTGACAAGATTAATATTCTGCCTAGGCTGGTCTCTCTCAGATGCTCAGGAAAGCAATGTACTTATGGGCAGATGAGCTAAACAGATAGTTAACTGTGTCAGCTCCCATAAAAGAGAAAAACTCCTTGAACACTGTTCTGCACAGCACTCCTGACAGTTTAGATAAGCCTGAAATGCCCTTAGTGAAACTATTTCTTTGAAAAACAGATCTGTAGGATCTTGTAGAGTTTCTGTCAAATAGCAGGCATTTGTGTTTGTAAGAGTGGTAATGATACTACAAAAAGCACTTAACAACTAACAGGGTGCCTTTTTGGAAGAGTTTTCTTGTATTTGAAAGATTCAAAGCAGATTTTGGTTTTACACAGGTTTTGTATAGCTTCCTTTTGCAGCTGTATACATTATTCAGATTTTTAATTATGAAAAATTGCATTGTATTATGGACTTTAACTGAGTTGAGAGGAAGTTCAATTCAAAATTGGACCTGTAGGTATTAACATGAACTCTCTCTGTTTAAACAAGCTCACCTTTGGCAGACAGTGAAAAGTGGACAAGGATTTGCTCCATCATCTGACCTACCTGGAAGGGGAATTTTGTCTTTCCAAAGTAGAATCTGGATGCAGAATTGTTGCAGGAAAGAAGGCTTGTTGTGTAGGAGGGTTAGAATGCTTGTGACTGCAGAATGTTAACTAGAAACAAAGCAATCCAGCATGCCCAATAATGCAGGCTTTACAAACTGAGTAATTGCTATGTGATATAATTACTGTAAGATTATGATTGCCCCATTTAATTTTTAAATTTAATATGACCAAACTGGGAAGATTTTCAATCTAAAAGAGAAAATTGGATAATGAGATTAAAGCATGGGGTTTTTTTCATCTCATTGCTCTACTGCTAACTATAATCAAAGGTCAAATGTCGGTTCAAGTGAGGTTACTCAGGAGCAGATGTAAGAGGAAACAAATGAAAACACAAGAGGATGCACAATGCCATCAGTCCTTGAGCAAAATCAGAAAAGAAACGGCTGGAAAATTAAACTCCAACAATATATTGAAGAAATGTCCAATACAGTGCTGGCATAGAAAGCTTCTCAGGCTGTCAGCTCCCAGCATCAAAGAGAAAGGTGAAAGACAGATGAGTGGTCAGGGAAGTAAATGAATACAGAGGATTTTTTTAAGCTCTATTGAGCTCTTTTATAGCAACACAATGTTGAAGGCTACTGTCCTTCATTCCAAATGCAAGACAGTGCTGACTTCTGATTCCTTACCTGCCTTCTATAATTGACAGCCTAAACCAATTTTTCTGTCTTTTATTCCTCCCAGGCATTGTCCCCAGAACAAATAGCAAACCTGGGCCCTGAAAATGCCGCCATGGTTACGGGATCGCAGCGGGAGCACCTGGATGCATCCCAGCTCCAGAGCCTGAGGCTGGCACTGGATGGAGCCAGGACCAGCCCCCCCGAGGCACAGAGCAGTGCAGGATCCACCCAGGAGGTGCAAACCCCGGCTCCAAGTGGTGAGTGGAGTCTCTCCCTCCTCCTGCTCAGGGGAAGGGCACACACCAGTGGGATGTCTCAGCATCCAGCAGGACCAGACCTCTGTGGTGAAGGTGGGTTACAGTGAGTTTCCTAATCAGCTTTTTCAGTCCTGCCTCAAACCACAGGCCTGACCAAGCCAAACAGCCAGGATGTTGTTGGACTTACCCACAGCACGAGGTGATGGAGGAAGGCTGTCAGATGGCATTAGCAGCTCTCTGCTGCTGGTAGCATTACACTGTCCTTTGCACTAACTTGTGTAAAATGGAGTCTGAAACAGTGAGCTTTTCCCTCTCCTTCCTTCCCATATTCTTTGCCCAAATTTAAGGCAGGACTCTCTGTCTCTGGGCCTTCAGGGCACAACCTTTACCTTTAGCACAACGTTGTTTGCAGAGCTGCAAGTGGAAAAGGAGGTAGCACTGGGGTGGATTAGCATCTTTATCCAGACTGTAGGACCCACTGAACAT
This sequence comes from Platyrinchus mystaceus, assembly GCA_035041135.1. Lineage (NCBI taxonomy): Eukaryota > Metazoa > Chordata > Aves > Passeriformes > Tyrannidae > Platyrinchus > Platyrinchus mystaceus. The sequence continues at coordinate 9,375,357 of JAWWLV010000035.1, forward strand.
TTTTTCCTGGTGTCCCCATCCTATTTGGAATTAAAGCCTGTGCTTCAGAGCATACCTGTGCTTAAAACCTGTGCTTCAGAAGTTTAACCTCTTACTTCTCCATATTGCAGTTTACACTGGGCAAGTTACACTGGCAGTGTTAATGGGTGTGTTACAGTGAGGGAGAGTGTGCACATAGTCAAGAAATTGTCCCTATCAGACAGCAAATATTGTTGCTTCCTGTGACACCAGTGAGACAAAAGCTGTTGAAGAAGAGAGAGAGGGAAGTTGAAGTGCTAAAACAGGAGTAAGGGGAAATAAATTCCTGTGATGCCCTTGCTGGAATTAGAGCAGAGCTTCCCGGAAGCACTTGGGAGGTGCTCACAGCCCAGCTCCCTCCCACGGGTGACCTGTTCCTCCTGCAGATATGCCAAAGGGAGGAGTTTTCTGGGTAAAGATAACCTGAGTTCTTGAGCTTCTTGTTCATTGTTCCCGTCTCTAGGGAGTACCAGCCTATGAAGTGCTTCTCTTTGGAGCTGTGGATGTTAAACTGGAAGTGGCAGTTCTGATCAGTGGTGTCTTTTGAGCAGCTGAATGCAATTAGGATTCAGCTGGTGGAATTTGCTGTGCCTCTTTGGGCTGGTGTAGATAAGAGTGTACTGGACCTGAACTTTAGCGTGACACTAAGACATAATGGTTTCTGCCTTCCAGGTGCTCCTTGTTTGAGCAGCTTTGGCATCTGGTTGTGTGCTGTGTTTACACTGCACCTGCCTTTCTGAACCCACGTTAATCCTGAGGTAAGTTATATTTTCAGTAAGAGATAACTTTATAACAGAAGTGTCATTCACCTGTAACAGTGAAGGAGGACTGTGGGACCCTCTTCCTGCTTTGAATACAGAGATAACGATGTCTGAATGATTTTTCTGTATTACAAAGGTGTCTTGTACCTCTGTTAGTCTATCTCTGAATCTAATCGAGGAGAAAGCACTATATCTTTATTTTCAAGCCAAACATAACAAAAGTATATTTAAAATTCCATGTAACATCAATCCATTACTGCATTGTTATTTGGCACATGTTCTTGGTATTAATCTGTTTTGCCTGCTCCAGTCTATTTATAAGACTTTATTCCACAACCACTTTGATATTCTCCATCTAAAAGAATGTTGTCATTAACTTTCATTGGATTTTAACATTTTGACATGCTAAATTTTAATGAAAGCACTGGTGGGCTTAAGGCATAGATTCCAATTAAACAAACTAAATGCTTAAGTATTCTAACTTAGTCTTTAAGACTGCAAAGCAAGGTATGTCAAAAGACTTAGTATTTTTCTTTGTTTTTTGATTTTCAGAGTCCTGGAGCTTACAACAGATATGCTAGAGAAAGAGTTTCAGCTCAGCCTGAACAGTAAAGAGGCTCTGAGACTTCTGAGTGCAAAGTGATTAATTTTTTAAAAGCAACACGCTTATCTGCCATCCTGCTGAGAATTATCTCCTTTCCATACCTTTACCATTAGCAAGTAACTCAGTGTCCCTCCAAATATTTCAAATTTCAAAACTGGAAGTGGCCTTTTTGTCTCATGAGAAAATCAGTGAAAGATAAGATTATGTGTTGGGAAGAAACCTGAATGACCTGGGGGCAGGTAACAAGGGTCTGCTACTTGGAGGCTTATGTCTGGTACCCAGTGCTTTTCACATGGGCTAATTTGGCCACACGATTGTACCATTCTGTTGGGTTTTCTTCTATTCCAAGTGCACATTCCCTGGACAGGGGTGATCCTTCTGTGTGATGTAGTAGAAACTGCACTAAAAGTTACTGCTGTTGCAATAAAATAACTTCTGGGCTGCTCGTTTAAATCCTGCTGAGATAGGAAGTGATAAGACGTTTTTAGAATTTAAGCACCTGCACAAAATGTCGTTCCCCGGGGCTGTTTGTATTGCACAGAACGGGTGACACGGAGGGCACTGGCAATATATTAGTATTTCATGGGGAAAAATGCACCATGGAAACCTGCTTGTGTTCATCAAGAGACAGTCCCTTCACTTCAGGTGGGGTTGAAGTGTACATCTGGGAACATTAAGGGAAAACTGTGCACTGGGTCTACATACTACCAAGACTGTCAAGCCTCTGCATGTAAACATACATTTTGATGCTGCTCAACATGATTTTATGCCAAGAATTCGTGGTACAGTTTTCCATTTTGCCATTCAAAAGTCTTTATCTTTTCTAGATTAAAAAAGGCAATACATAGACTAAAAAGTTTAGCTTTTTTTATTCAGGGCTGTACTGTAGTAAATGCCTTTCCAATTGTTATTTGTATTTCTTTATGGCAAAAATTACATCTGGATTCTCAGCCCTGAAAGCAGAATTGAAATTTTGCTGAGATGGGGAAACAATAGGAGTGGGCTGAGAGGGAGAGCTGGAGGGAAGAGTCTTGCTGCTTTGCTGCTGCTGGGGAAGGTGAATGTGAGCTGTTGCTGCTGTTGGGAATAACAGTTCCCACCACAGTCCCATAGATTCTGTAATTCCTGCAGCAGCAGGAGCCAACCTGATTTTCAGGGCTTTGTTATTGGCAAAGTAGGAGTGAGAGCATGGCCATTTCCCACCCTCCTCTCCCTCTCCTCCTTCAGCAATCTGCTGCCTTTGCCTCTAACCAGCCCTGACAGGTGTGACATGATGTTACACATAATACTACATGAATACTATATGCTTTAGTTCTGCATTTTATAAGCAAAGAGCTCTTGATTGCTGCAAACTGCCTGACACCTCTTTCTCTAATGCTAATGGTAAGATTCCAGCTTTTCCCACCGTGTTTCCTTTCCTGCATGTGAACAGTAGATTGCAACGTTTATTTAAATAGAAAGAAATTTGTTTTATCAATCCCAGCAAATACTCGTGAATGCCCACTAAAACCAAAAAATACTTCAGCAGGTCAAAGACCTTCTAAAGATTTATCTGTGTTTTCACATTAAAAAGTTCCACCTCACTTAGATGTGAAAGTACCAAAAGGTTGTTTGATTTCTAGAAATTTCCTGACTTGAATTCTGTCTGCACTTCAGTGGAGATGCAGGAGAGTGTTTTTATGTCAAGAAGACAGTCAGCATTTCCAGTTCAGCTGCCTAAGTCAGGTACGTGCCTTAGCTATAGCAAGCACTTCAAAAATCTATATGAGCTGAAAGTGATCTTCTTCTGTCAATACAATGTACCTGGGAGTGATTCCGTCTGCAATCACTGGAGTCAGAGTTTAGCTTTTAATTGGAGCAGGAGTGAGCTCTTTGTTTTGTGCCATCTGTGCTGTAATTTCTTTCAAGCACAAGTGATTTTAAATAGCTGAACTCCTTGAGTACTTATATATTTTATTAAATTAATAATTATGTTAAGAACTTTGGCATTGCGTTTACATTTGGTTGAAGACGTATCTGTTTCTTACAAGAGTAGTGTAGGAGGGGTAAATGTGGAGCACCCACTTAATGTCCTTATTTCATGGTGAGATTACAAATCTTATTTGGTTCATGAGCATCTTGGATGGCAAGTATTGTAGAAAAGGAATTTTACTCTTGCCAATGAGTAAAAGTCACTGATGGAAAAGCCCATTCTACAAAACCTGTGTTTCATGAGATGCCTCCCTCAAAACTGTTGAAACTGAATTTCTGGGGGAAGAATAGATGGAAAGGAGAGAAAGGCATGGAGAGCACTAGTATGCATGGTATGTAATCCATGTATGTAATCTGCTCTCCATTCACAATCCAGCACACTCCCATGGCTAAGAGGAAAATGAAACATGGACACTTTCCTTTTTACTCCCATGAAACAAACCACAGAACCCCCTTAATCCATTATCCACAGGATCCAGTCATATGGATCTGTCCCCTGTGCAGATGTATATCATGTACAACATGCATGTCATCGCTTTCACTGGAGTGCAGTCACAGGAAAAAGGTCTCACAGTCCCTCTCTTTTCGCATGATCAGGACTTGGGGCAAGAATATACTAAAGAGAAATGTTGTATAAGGATTTCTTTGATTCTTAAAGAATTGTTGCTGTTTGTTGTAGATGTGGGTAACACTTGTTTAAACCAAGCTTAATTTTTCCTATATTCTTTCTAGTTCTTTTAGTTCTTTGAGAACAAAAAAAAAAAAAAATCAAATTTGGGCATAAATCTGCTGTTGAATATATATCATAACAATAATTTTATTTACTCCACTCCACTTGTGACTCCTCTGATGGTTGCTGGGCGCTGCCATATATACTGTGGGATGTCCATCCAACTCTTCACAGTCTGATCTAACTCTGCTGTAGGCCTGGCTCTTCTGGGTGTTGTGAGCCATGTGACAGGTGCCCCTGTCTGGCAGTATGTACAAGGAGGTATTTCATTTAATTCCTTTGATTGGAATTAAGACGTTAACAGATGGGAAGAAATACTTTGTTGGCTGATTGTTTCAGTGCCTTTATATTCAGAATTGTGTTTAGAAAAAAGAAGGGGGCTACTGGTTCTGGATTATCAGTAGGGAAAATATCTCTATGACTTGGTATTGAGGTAAATGGCACATTTGTGGTATCTTTAAAATCCTCAAAGGTAAAAAAACAACTACCCATCCCCAGTGTCTGAAAGCTGTCTCTGTTAAAGCTGGCATTATGGCTGTTGTCAGGTTTTGTACAGTACATGGAATGTTTCACTCCTGGTGATCCCAATCTGTCACATCAGAGCCAACCAGCTCTTCTGGGTGAGGCTCTAAAGACTCTGCGTAAAAAAAAAAAAAAAGGCACCCTTCCTTAATTTTAAGAAGGCCTTTTTGCCTCTGAATAACCTGCTCAAATATTCCAGAGGCAATTATGTACTGCATTATGGCAGATATAGCTTATCACTTGAGTGCTGCCCCCAGGGACCATCCCCACCTCACTTATTTTCCAGTAACACAAATTGCAGCCCCATCATATCGGACTGGGGCCTTGTCAGAGTCGCACTGACTGCCCACCTTGGAGCAGATGTGAGACATGCCCCAAGGTGTGCCAGCCAAACCCACCTGGGGCTGTGGGAGAGGTCTGGCTCACTCCAAGGACACTCAGAAATAAGCAAGGGATCCAGTAGTCGCCTGGAATGTGTCACTTAAGCAGGTAACTGGCCGTAGAGCACATGCTGGTATTTTGGCTCGTGCTGTGTTGTGGTTATAGACACCACATGCTGCTTCCCAGTGGGACATTGCCAATTCCAGCACTGCAGTCGAGGAATGGAATCATCAAAGTGCAGCACTCTGTTTCCCTGTGGTAGTTCGTCTTCCTTAGAAGGAGAAATCAAATTTCAAATAATCTCTTCTTCTATTTTTTTTCTTCCTCGAAAAAGGCTGATATTTTAGGCTGGTACACAACCTAAAGCAATGTGGTCTCTTTATCTCAGTGAAAATGTTTAAGTGTTTTTTATAAATTTGGGGGTGGGGGGTTGGTTTGTTGGTGTTTGGTTTGGTTTTTAAGTAAAACCTGTAAGCATGGGACAAAGCAGAGCTAAGAGCCTTATAGTCCTGATTAGTAAAATATTCTCTGCCATGTCATATGATGTTCGACAGCCTTGGGCACTGCTTACTCCAGTACTGTTGAGGTGAGGGATCTGACTATTCCTTTCCCTATCCAGGTATCCATAATTTCATATTTTAATAAAGTGTCTGGTCCATTTTCAGACTATATTTTCATATCTTTATACGCAGCCCTTTAACAGAGAAATTATAAGACTGACTCATACACCCCACCTGACCTTGCCCGGCATCAGGACATGGAGCAGTTTTTTAGGATAGGATATTTTTATCAAAATTCACATCTAGTTCTGTAATTGTACCCAGAAATAGATAGTCACCAAACGTATTACATTTTTTTCTGCAATGAGTAGAAAGCAGCCAATGTCCATCTGTCTCTTCCTGCCCCTTTCTGTTCAGCATCAGTCTGCTTTTCCAATCCGGATTAATGAGAGGATTTTCTTGCCCTCATGATGCAGGAACACTGACATGTGCAGAGCTCACAGTCCAAGTATACATACATTGAAGTATGAAATGGAGGAATTGTGATTGCTGGATTTCTTGCTTTGCTGGCAGCAGCATAACATTTATCTTCTAATGTTTTAGCTGGTATTAATTAGCTTCAGAAATACTTAACATCTCACTTAATATCTGTGGTCTTTGGGGGACAAGGAGAAAAGAAGAGAAGCCAAGAGTAAAATCATACAGTAGAATTATGAAAGCAGTGGAAAAG
>JAWWLV010000035.1:9381673-9422993 GCA_035041135.1 Platyrinchus mystaceus
CCTTTCTGTTCAGCATCAGTCTGCTTTTCCAATCCGGATTAATGAGAGGATTTTCTTGCCCTCATGATGCAGGAACATGTGCAGAGCTCACAGTCCAAGTATACATACATTGAGTATGAAATGGAGGAATTGTGATTGCTGGATTTCTTGCTTTGCTGGCAGCAGCGTAACATTTATCTTCTAATGTTTTAGCTGGTATTAATTAGCTTCAGAAATACTTAACATCTCACTTAATATCTGTAGTCTTTGGGGGACAAGGAGAAAAGAAGAGAAGCCAAGAGTAAAATCATACAGTAGAATTATGAAAGCAGTGGAAAAGGCTAATAGTCACAAATACAGCAGGATAGTATTTTCTCATACTGCTTTCCCCAATATTTTTTAACTGTTGTATGTAGAAATTAACTGTATTGATTTATCAAAGAATAGCCATTGCACAGTTAAAATCATGTGTTGGTTTGATGCACAAGCTGCCTTAGGTCATCTTTAATTGGGGCCTGACACGTTTCAATATTTAATCAGATGTCAGAAAACAACTTAGATCACAAACAAGTTCTGAATACATCCTGCATGAACTGAGAAGGGGGTTGAGAGAGAATGGATGTCAGCTCTCTGCCTTTAATGTATCTATTAAAATATATTCCAGATATGCATCTGTCAGTGTTATTAGCTACTTTTATTTCAGTATCCATCCTTTCAGAAGTGTTTAGATCTGAGGTATTAAATGTACATATTTCAATCAAGCCTGTGTCAAACAGTCTGTACCACAGACATGGGGAGTTCTGCCGAACACTGTCACCTTCAGTGCAAATTCTCCAGGTACTGGATTTGGGTTCCTAACACGTGTCCTCAAGTGAGCAACTCATTGGTAGTTACATCAAACATTATTTGATGCCAAAAAAGATTCAACATCTGTTTAAGATAATTAGTTTATTAGAGTTCAAATCTATTAAACTTTTCAAATGAACTCTTCTCTTAGGGCATTAGAAGTGTAAGATAAGAGATACTATGGAGCTTGTCGAGGAGTTGTACTGCTGTACTTGTACACACAGTGATGTAAGAGGACAGGCTTTGATTCCTAATCTCTGAAAATAAGTAAATTTGTTTCTGTCACACTGTGGGTACTTATTAAAGAAGATAAACTCAATAGGAGGTACTAATCAGTTCTCTTTTCTTTTGAGGAACATGTAAGCTCTTTAAAGATTGCAATATTTGTGCTACAATTTAAACAGGAAAATGAAAGACTGCAATTAGGATCCTTTTCATAAATTTTCAAACAATCCATAACCTTCTGCTGGGGGAAATTTTCTGTATATTGTTCTGTAACAGTTAACTCCTCACACTATTTCGTGAAACAGTGTAAGCCAAGAGACTTTTAAGAAATGTTACCCCACAAAGCACCACTGTTTAGTTGGGATTTCTACATTCATTGGAAATCCCTTTCCTCTGAGGACATTCCTAGTTTTCTGGGTTACTGTTTGGATTGTTGCCTTTTTTTTACAGAGAACACTGGAGAGTTATCAAGAGGAGATGCCTCTTTAAACTGCTCACTGAACTCTGCTGGTGATGTCCCCTTTCAGGGTTAGGGATTCACGGCTGTGTAGAGTCAACGTGCTGACTCACAGAGCCCGACTGCTGCAAGGAATAATTGCCTTTTTTTTTTTCTTGGAAGGTTTCATAGAATCAGAGAATTGTTAGGGTTGGAAGGAACCTCTGGAGACAATCCAGTTCAACCGCAGACCAAGGCAAGGTCACTGGGAGCAGGTGACACAGGAACGTGTCCAGGTGGGTTTGGAATGTCTCCAGAGAAGGAAGACTCCACACCTTACCTGGGCAGCTGTTCCAGTGCTCTGCCACCGTCAATGGAAAGAAGTTCTTCCTCATGTTGAGGTGGAACTTCTTGTGTTTTAGTTTATGGCCATTGCTCGTTGCCCTGTAGCTGGGCACCACCGAAAAGAGTCTGGCACCATCCCGGCACAGGTTGCCCAGAGAAGCTGTGGCTGCTCCAGCCGTGGAAGTGTTCAAGGCCAGGTTGGACAGGGCCCTGAGTAACCTGGTGTAGTGAGTGGCATCCCTGCCCAAGGCAGGGGGGTGGAATGAGACAATCTCTGAAGTCCCTTCCAACCCAAACCCTTCTATACCATCCATGATTCTGTGATCCTCTTGGCACCCGCCTCTGAGATATTTATATGTATTGATGACATTCCCTTCTCAGTCTTCTCCTCCCTAAACAGGCCCAGCTCCCGCAGTCTTTTCACATGAGGGAGAGGCTCCAGACCCCTCACCACCTTTGTGGCCTCCGCTGGACCCGCTCCAATAACTTATACAGATTTTCACCTAAAAAAACCCTAAACATGCATCAAATCAGCTGCCCGTTTTCACAGAACACGACAGCGGCTATTAATATATATTTTTATTAGCTCTTACATATCTAAACTGCTGAGTTTGGACGCCCAAAGACCGCGAAGGCCGCCGTCCCGGCCCGCGGTTCCCGGGGCGGCCCCGGCTGAGGGCGGAGCGGGGCGGGCGCTCCCCCCCCGCTTCCCGGCGTGCACCGGCGCGGGGCTGCCTGGCCACGTCCCCGGGCCACGTCGCTCGGTGCCCGCTGAGCTTGCGCCATCTTCGCTCCCCGGCTCCGGCTGCGCCGCCGCCTCTGCCGCCGCCATGAACATCTTCCGCCTCACCGGGGACCTGTCCCACCTGGCGGCCATCATCATCCTGCTGCTCAAGATCTGGAAGAGCCGCTCCTGCGCGGGTGCGTGCGGAGGCCGCGGGGCGGGACCGGCCGGGCGGCTCCGGGCCGTGGAGCGCCCCCCCCCCTCGGGGGGAGCTCCGCCGGGGGCCGGGCGGCATCGCCGCCGCAGCGCCGCGGCCGCTGCGATCGCCCCCGCGGGAGCCCGGCGAGCCGGGATGGGGTGGGGGGTCCCGCCGGCCCGGGAGGGGCCGTGGTGGAGCGAGGAGAGGCGGGGAGGGGGGGATTGACCCCCCTGGGGCGCCCCCGAGGGCTCCCGGGGCAGGCGGGACTCGGGCCGCGCAGGTGAAAAGGGACCGTCCCTCTCCCCGCGCAGAGGAGGGGGCTCTGCCCTCCTCCTGACCTCCCCCCGTCTCGGCCCCCTCCAAATCCAGCGCTAGGGAAGCGGGTAGGCAGCCGGGAATGGAGGGGAAGGAGGAGCCGCATCCCCGCTCGGGGTGGGGGGCGCCGGCGGGAGCTGCCGTTCCCTGAGCGGTGTTGTGGTTGCCATTATTTGTACTTTAATCCCTGGGCACCGCCGCTCCGGCCGTGCCCGGGAGGGTCGCTCCTTCCTTATGTAACTCCCCGGCGGCGGGCGAATGAATGGGGAGGCCGGTTTGGAGGAGGGGAGGGGGAGGAATGCGTCCCCCGCGGGGCGGGCAGCCGCCTCCCTCCATCCCTCCGTCCATCCCTCCATCCCTGCCCGCGCCCGCCGCCTTCGGGGAAGTCGCTGGATCTCGTTCCTTGCCTTCCCGGGCCCTGCTCGGCCTCTGGGCCGCCCGTATTCCACGGCAGCTCCGTGTTCGGAGCGGCGCCGGGAGCCGCGGGCTCGCAGTTCGCAGCCCCTGAAGTTTCCGCGCTCGCCCCTGCCCTGCGCGGCGGCCTCGCTCCCCTTTTGTGCAGGAATTGGACTGTGGTTCGTGCCGGTTTTAGGGCGTTTGTTTGCCTGGCCAGCTGCAGTAGGAAGCTGTAGGACAAGAGATTCCAGGCGGGATCGGCGGGCCCGTCTGACGTGGCAGCGGGAGGAGCGCCGGGTCCCGGCCGGGCGAGCCCCGCTCCGCCGCCCCCCGGGTGGGATCGCGGCTGCTCCCCCCGTTCTGCACGGGCCTGCTCGAATCCCGTGTGCTGAGCTTCCCTCTCTCCCTTCTGGTGTACGGTGTGGTGGTTGGAGGGAATTGCAGGCAGTTCCCATAACTGCAGCATAGCTGATTTCTTTCAGAAAACCGGGAGTTGTTGTCATTCAAAATGGGCATTTCCGTGCTCGGGGTGTTACGTGGGTCGGGCCGCCCGCCCTGCAAATACCGTTGTTGCTGTGCACCGGGGTTTGACTGTGAGCTTGACTTTGCCTTCTCTCCAGTGAGCTTCTCCTTAGTGAGTGAGGGTGACTATTATTGAAATAGGTTGGCCGTGTGTTGACGTGAGATATTATTCAAATACCAGGGTAGCATTGTTGAGCAGATGTATTCATAAAGTCTTCAGCGTGAAGAATTAGTTTAGGCTGTAACCTGAAATAACTGCTAATGGGGAAATGAAAGAGATTTACACTCCAGGTAAGAGGAAGTACAGGTTCTATATGTTTTCATATCAAGTCATTTGCTAATCACTTGATAATGCAAAGAAAAAAAAAAAGAGTGAATGAATAGTTTTGATTTTTAAAAAGTAAATTAATAGCTTTGTTTTTAAATAAACTTAAGGTAAAAACTGTTGTTAAGTTTATGAATGATGTCCATCAAATGACTCCATGGTCCACATGCAGCGGCAGTGCAGAACTATTGTTGCTGAGGTCATGGAGTGCAAGAGCACCTTCCTAATGCACTTACCTGGCTCAGGCTCTAGTGCTTTAGGAATCTTTTCTGGATCTGGCAGGAGAGGGCCCTGTCTTCTTCAACTCTTCTGTAGAGTTTCGTCCTTTGTTTTACTTGGGAAAGAGAGTTAATTATCTAAAAACTAAATATCTTTTGTTGTCTGCAGAAGGAAAAAAGGCATTCTAGTGCAAGGCTAAAACTCAAATAGGGTTTGAGTCAAGAGATTCTTAAGTGACCTTTGGACGTGAGGTTATTTACACAGTATAGTACAGTGGGACCTAGGCCCATCTTTCTGCTTAAAAAGTGATCTGATGTTGCTTATCTTAAGTGAGTTGTGATTGAGGATCTCTATTAGTAGGGGTTCCTTCATAAGAAAGCAGACTCACCAATCATAAGTACAGGAAAGAAAGCTTGTATTACATAGGGCCTTCAGCTCTTCCCTTTCCCAGATTAGCCAGCATCCCTGAACACACAACTGCGTGGGCTCTTTCAGTAGGAAATGTCTGCTTCATTCATTTTCCTGAGCAAAAAAAAAAATGAAACAGGGATGTGTTTATCTAGGATTGGAGGGTTTTTTGAGTCTTCCCCTTCTGCCTGAGTCCTCAGGAGTAAATCCAGATCCATGTTACTGCTGAGATCAGTGTCTGAGGCCTAACAAATTTGTCCAGAGAACACAAACACCTCAAAGCATTTTATTTTTGGGGCTCTGTTCTGCTCATTGTAGTGGTTCATTGTTGTCAGTTGAGGTTTCTACTAATGAAAACTTTGTCAATATATATTTTCATAAAATATGTTTGTAAAGTCATACACGACAATAACACCTAAATTGTTGCCAGTTAATGTTGAGCAGCTGCTGAGAGCCTCTTCTAGAGGGCTTTCTGCCATTCCTTCTGCCATTGCGTGGTTATTGGGGCAGTTTATAAATTAAATAAACTTATACCTCGTGGTTATTGGAGACTGGGGAAATGTGAGCAAACCAGCTGCTGCTGTAACTGTGCACTTCTGCAGCAGCAGAGGCTTAGGAAATAAATCAGGGCTGAACTGTAAGGCTGTGATCCATGAAGAGCTGGCAAAGCACATGGTGCCGACTCCTCTCTTCTGGCTGCATCTGTGTCTGAGGCCTTTGTTTCAAGGCCTGTAAAAGCAGCTGGAGATGAGGGAGGCAGCCTGTGCACCTCTGCTGCAACCTGCTCCTTCCTGAAGACACTTCAGTGCCCATTTTCTCTGCTAAGAAGCGACTCCTCTAACTGAGGAACGTAGGTGAGGCTGGGCTAATCTGCCTTGTGGAGCAGTCTGTGTTTCAGAAGTGTTGGACAAACTTAATTGTTTTCAATATATTGAAAAGAGAACAAGGGGAAAGCAAATCAAATTGTGACTTCAGAATTTTAGAACTGTCAGGGAAACAGTTTGCATGCATAGTTATTTGAGTGTCCAAGCTTAAAATTTGGAAACAACATTTGCCACTCAGCAACTCAAAAAATTATTGATAAGAGCCATGGAGAATGTAGCAGGTAACTCCATTATTGCTTCATGTCATAATTAGGAAATTCATGAGGCTTGAGGAATCCTGTGCTTTCAAATATTGTCATGTTCAGACTGTATTTTCTTTCCCATTTCAAGTAAAATTAGATTGTTTGCAGTGCAAATTACTGCCTGAAAATTGATTTGCACGTATTGGTCATTTGTCAGGTGTTAAAGGTGACCTGCAGTTGCAAGGCTGAATACTGAAATATGCTAAATACTCTAAAAAAGTAGTTTAGATAGTAAATATGTAATACTTTTGCCAGGTAATGTGGCTGTATCTCAGTTTTATGTGTCTACTATGGACCAGATCATACACTATGTTGAAGACTTTAGACAGTAATTTGCCATAGGCTGCTGCCAATTTGCCTGCATTTTCTCAAGAACTGCTGCTTTAGATAGCTTGGAATGTCTTTTCTCTCTTCGAAGGAAAATACTCCTTTTCTCTTTTGAAAACTTTGTCTTCAGAATTAGGTGTGTTTTTTAACTGAAGGTACAGCATTTTTAATGTTAGTATTTTATTAGCAGAATCAGAGATGTTGTGTTTCTGTGGCTGATGTGAACTTCGTACAGAACAAAACTACTTTTTTTATTTCACAAAGCCTGTGAAGTTTTCATGGCAAAACATGAACTGGCTTTCCTTTGGAAAGCTTTAGTTTACAGATTTTCTGGCTGTGGTGTGCAGTTCATAGTCAGTAAGTGCTGTACCCACTCCCGAGCGGGGCTGGCTGGGTGCCTCTGCTCGGCCTCTTGTTCCTTACCTGACTCACCAGAGCAAAATGAAGGTGATCAGAAAGTCCTACAATTCCGGCTCTGCTCTCCTCCCTGGCAGTGAAAATCAGCAGAGCTTTTGAATTAAAGTTTCATGCTATGGATTTTAGCCAAGCTGGAGCGCAGAAGTTGAAGGAATTTTTTCACGTGTGAGGATGGAAGAAAAAAGGAGAGGTTTGGCTCTTCTACATTTGAGCCCAGAGCTTGGGAAGAAGAAATAAAAATGTTTTTATTTAGCTCAAGAACCAAGTGTTTGTGGGTGTAATAAGAAAGGGAGAAGGAAGTGCATCAAATTCATACAACAGAGTCTTTACCTGCTCCCTCCCTCCATTTTTGCTCATGGTATAGATCTTACTTTCTCCCAGTTTCCTGTCTCTCCATAGGCCTTTGGTTTGCACTTTGAACCTTGCCTAGTCTAGTCTAGCCTACTGAACTTGAAAATTAATCTTGGATTTAGGATGGGTTTCAGAAACGTACAACTACCCTAAAGGTTCAAAAAATCAGTGAAAGTATTGAAAGCCATAATAAAAATTACAGCTTTGGTGTTGAGGAGGTGAGACTGCTGATGGCTTAGAGGAATTTGTCAAGTATATGTATTTCTGTGACAGTATATCCAGATCCAAATTTATAGCTGTTATCGATAATTAATTTCTCTTACATGGTTTTTTTGGGGTTTTTTGCTGCTCACGGTTATTTACTAAAAGAAAATAGCATGCTAAATAATTTAGTGTAATTACATGCTGTAGTGTGCTGCTGTTCTGTGATCTGTCCAGTTGGATTTCTTTGTCCTGTGTGCTCTGACCTTCGGACAGTGTTTCTTGCTGAGAGGTTTTCTTGGCGAGTGGTGATGCCGGGGAGCAAACCCGGGACAGCCCAGGCTGCTGCTTCAGCTCTCTGGGCAATGAAGTTTAGCTCAGGAAATGTCAGATGTGTTTGGGCTTTTTCCTGAATTTTGGGAAATGGTTTGTTTGTGGGGGTTTTTTGGGAGAGGTTGTTTTGTTTTTTAATACTTGCCAGTTTTATTCTGCAGTTTTACAGCCTCACAGCTGTAGGTTTTGAGGCATTTGCTGTTCCCCGCACTGCGGTTGGGTTGTTCTGTAGGTGGCAGGTCAGGCTCACCTCATAGACATTTCACATATGAAAGTTGCCAACAACCTCCTTTTTAATTGTTACTGTTTCAGTTTTCCTGTTCTTTATACATAAACAGAAAATTCCTTCATCAGGGGCAGCTTATTCCCTGTTCCTTAAGCTGGAGTGAAAAAGGAGTTCAATAATCATAACAGATAGCCTTCCGTTAATTGCTTTATGGCACTGTTATTAAAAGCCTTTCTAGAAATATCTCTGTATTAAGGGACAAGGATTTTGAGCCTTGCATCATAACCCTCTCCTACAGAGTATTTTTCCCTCTTGTTTTTTGAACAAGATTTGCATGCTTAGCTGAACAGATTCAATTATTTTCACCCTGGATGACTGAAAACAAGAATAATTGGAATAACAAGATAGAGGCACAGGGTAGGTTGTTTTGTTCCCCTGCTGTGACACACCACCACATCAGTATTATGGAGAGATGCTTCAGCCCAGTTTTCAGAAGCTTTTAGGGACTGATTGTGCAAAGCTTTTATGCTTCTAACTCAGCTCTAATGCCTGAAGTTAAGTACAAACATTTTGACACTGGCCTAGAATCAAAAGTTGCTTTGAAGATGCAATGTAGATGTCTGGCATTTTAGCTCACTTCTCTCTCTTTTTAAAATTTTGTTATAGTACATAGTAACATCTGGTTTTGACTGTTTGTTATTTTTCCCACCATGTGGTCAATTAAGTTTCTGAATTGAATTGCCTGTTTGCACATTACTAAGCTATTTGGGCTTATAATTATGTTTGTACACCTTGGAAGCTTGGAATTTGTCCTAATTGTGTAATCAGCTTGCATAGATATAAAGGCTATATTCTTTCTCATCCTGAGCATCAAGTATTTTAAAGCACATCATCACTTTTTGAATAATCAGTTATTTCCTTTATTGCTTTAGGTATTTCTGGGAAAAGCCAGCTTCTGTTTGCACTGGTCTTCACTACCCGTTACCTGGACCTCTTCACTTCATTCATTTCATTGTATAACACATCTATGAAGGTAGAGTATACTGAAGAGTTAGAAAAGCTAGTGATGTTGCTTGCAGAGTGCATAATTTCATTAATAAAAGCCTCTTTAAATGGCCCACAGCACCGTTGTTGCAGAGTAAGTTAAGATGGGCTTTGGATAAAGAATGTGGAAGATGGACTCAAACCCCTCTTTTTTTTCCACGCTCTACATGCAACTTTTACAAACTGTTTGTATGGGGACTGTGACGCTTAGAACAAATGTTATTTTGGTTATTGAAAATAAAAGTTTTGGTGAGAATGGTTGAAATAAGTTGTATTTCTTAATTGAGACATTAGAGCATAAGTAAATCTCTTTTTATCCACTACAAGGTAAATTAGTATTCAGAATGCACTGCCAGAACCGCAGCCAGTGTCTGGTCAGAGGCTGATCAGAAGTTGACAGGACTCTCTTAGGAATGTTGCTTCCATGAGAACCCTGTTCACTTGCCCACTGAGTGTTAGGGAGCCTCAGTTTGAGGTTGTTATTTATTCCTACAATTTCTCATGCTGATTACAAAAATAAAGCAGTAATCTGTGAGAGTGCGGCATATTTGTAGCACCAGTTCAGGCTGGTGCATTTGTGGCACCAGAGCAGGTGCTTTTTTAGTCCAGTTCCTTTATTCATGGATTTTCTTGATGCTTTTCAGCTTTAATTCAGAGGATAGTTAACTTTGCCAAGAGGAAAGACTAGATAATCAATAATGCAAAATGTGCAGAAGAATTAGGGGGATAATACTGTAAAATAAAATTTTGAATCTTAAACTCACACTTCTGACAAGTCACACGTGTATGCCCAAGTTTCAATATTGACAGTCTAGATGAAGAGCTGTGAGTTAAAATGTTCTTGAAACACAAGCTTTTTCCATATGTTATTTGTGAGATTATTGAAAAGTACTGTTGGTGCACCAGAGGAGCCCCTTGGGGGTATTTGCAATTTATGTATTTGGTGTGATTCAGGGTCTTTGTTTTGTAGCCTTTCTGACTAGAAATGGAATGAATGTGGGAAATGACACTTGTGATACTCAACCTCACACAAAACTGAGTTTAATAACTTTGCAGTAGTTAAAGAGTGGTCCTCTGTTCAAATCCAATATTAGCTCACAGAATGGAAGCTTCTATTGCAGTTTCTAAGTTTATTGCTTAGAAAGACTTTTGGACATAGTGTCCTTTTCATGGTACCTGTAGCTGAGTATTGGATGCATTTCTGCCAGTGCACTCTGCAGTCATTTTCCTAACATTCTTTTATTTTGATATCTTTAAAAATGAAACCTTGTTGAGTGTCCCAAAACACACTATAATTCTCAGGAAGAAATTTGTAATATAAGGAGTTTGGATCCATTCACACTTTCTCAGTGTCTTCTGTGACCATACAAATTGCCATTAGTTTACACCTGTAGTAGGAGTTCCCTGTATCCTGTCCTTTATCTTTTATCTCCAGTCATTTTGGGTGCTCGTGTAGCAGAGCATTTGGATTCTGTGCTCCTTAATACGGGATTTGCATAATTTTGTTAACGTGAGCAGAGCTTTTAGTGATTAATAGCATCTGCAAACAGTGGGCTTCTTAATCAGTTACTTTTCAGTTGAAAAGAACCCATATTTAATGTGATAAATGGTTTGGAATATTTAATCTTCGTGATGAAACTGATGCAGAAACTAAATTATTTGTCTAGTCTGCTGTACTGTGTTGACTCCAGGACAGTGTGAGCTCTGTCCTGATGGTGGCAGATTGACCTTTTGAAAGTCATAGATTCTCTCTGGTTCTGTTTTCTCATCTGTAAAATGAGGCTTTTTTGCTTTTTCCACGGGGAATAGCTATGAAGTCTACTGTACCATAACCATTAAAAATGGTAACGTTAGACATTCAGCTCAAACTGAATTCTGGTTAGCTGCTTCTCAGTTAGTTAGTTTTGCAGCTTTTGTGCCTTGTTGGTTGGTGGAGAACAGTGTCCACTTGCCACTCTTCAGATTTTAGAGGTGTTTAAAGTTCTAACACTAATCAGCTAATTTGTGATATGTTAAATGACTGAGTCTGAATGGGGCTTGTTGAATAGGTTTTTAATTGCCACATGAGCTACACCACGCTGGGCTTTTTGAAAGGCCCCTTCCATCATTACTGCATGGATGCATCTGCACATTTTTAACGTAAATGTTTGGGGCCAGTGCTTCCCTTGCAGTTGCAGAAGGGATATTCCTTCCCCAGTCACTTCCTTAGTTCTATCTACTCAGGAAAGGGTCTTCAAAGCACCTTTGGACTGTCACTTCAGCCAGAGGCAGGTGATGCCTTTAAAGCAACAAAACCAGTAGAGCCCAGAGTCACTGGCGTTGAAAAAGTTAAGTACCACCAACAGCCTGCAAAATCACATAAACAAACAAGGCAACCAACCAGAAAAGACCACACTTACTCCTCTTGGTGCTTTGGGATATCATTGTTCAGGGAGTTTGATCTGTTCCTACAACCTCTGTGGATTGTTTTGGTTTTTGTTTCTTTTCTCTCCTTGCTCTCCAGCTCATCTACATCGCCTGCTCGTACGCCACCGTGTACCTGATCTACATGAAGTTCAAGGCCACCTACGATGGAAACCATGACACCTTCCGAGTGGAGTTCCTGATCGTTCCTGTCGGTGGGCTCTCCTTCCTTGTCAATCATGACTTCTCTCCTCTGGAGGTGAGATCATTGTGGGCAGGAGATGGTGTTTTTTTCTCTAAAATGTTTAGAACTTGAAGATGAGCGTTTTTAGGCTGGTGAAGGAATGGTGTTTAGCAGGTTCAGGCTAATCCTTTCCTTAATGCATCTGTGGGGTGTAAATGTCTGTGCAAATTAAGGGCACCTCAGGAAACCAGCATTATTATCAACATTGGTTATTTTGTTAAGCAGAAGACTGTATTTTTCCCAGTAAACTCTGATGGTTATATTAATTCAAAAGTGTCCTTCCTTTTGTTTTGTCTGTAAAAGAAATGCCCCAGAATGCAGTTTGTGAATAGTTGGTGCCACCTGGTGAAAACCAAAGGAATTATAATACTTCTTAAATTTTGTAGAATTGCAAATGGTCTGGAGTATTAGAAAGAATTGCAATGTATTTGAAGTGCAGCTGTGCATTTTCCTGACAGAAAAATTATGTTAAAAATATAATTAGAGTTCAAACAGGTAATTTTTCCCATGAAATAGAGTAACTTCAGATGCTTATTTTAAGTGAACTGAGCTGCATTTTAAACTTTATTAGAGAGTAAAGGAAATTGAATTGCAGCACTTTGAGACATTATTTTAAAATCTGTTCCATATTAACTCATTCTTTAAACCCGTAGATAAAAGGTGTAAGAACATGGGGCAAGGGAAGGGACTTCATCTTCTCTGCAGCTTTTCACAGCAGCAGCTCTGTAAGCTGTATCTCACAGTACTGTGACTCCTGAGCTGGATGCACACAGGTTCCCTTGGGAGTGACCCTGTGTGTGCCAGTTCACTGCACAGCTGGTTTGGAGAGTGTTCTCTGCCAGGAAAGTTTCCTCGTACTGTCCTGTGGTTGATTATGAAGCTTTCACTTAGTTTTTCCTGTACCTAAAAAGTTTGCCAGACAACCGTACCTGTTTGAACAGGTATTCATTCATAACATTGCTAGAGAGTGAAAAGTCAAGCCAAGTCAAATGTTTTCTGTCCTTCTCTTATCAGTAAGACACTTGAATAAACGTGTGTTTTTTTTCCTTTCAGATACTGTGGACCTTCTCCATCTATCTTGAATCGGTTGCTATTCTCCCTCAACTTTTTATGATCAGCAAAACTGGGGAAGCAGAGACCATCACTACTCACTATCTGTTCTTCTTGGGTCTGTACCGTGCCTTGTACTTAGTCAACTGGATTTGGCGCTACTATTTTGAGGGATTTTTTGACCTCATAGCTGTTGTTGCTGGTGTGGTCCAGACCGTTCTGTACTGTGACTTCTTCTATTTGTATGTTACAAAAGGTGAGTAGTGCAGTAACCTCCAGCTTCGGGTTGTGGAATGTAGCAGTTAATATGTTCACAGAGATCTGCTGTATTGGCATTATAGGGTTGTTGATTCTGGGTGTAAATTACTGCTGAAATCTCCTTAATTTATCGAGTCCGCTTTCTGCTATTGTGGGGCATTTCTGAGGACTGTTTCTCTGTATAAGTAGAATATAAATGTGTAAATGGTCTGGTGAACTAACAGAAAAATTTAAGTAGGGCTAAATACATGTTGCTGTTGCCTTCCATTGATAAGCATGAACCTCCTGCTTCTCCTGACCACCTACGCTGTTATGTGCAGATCCCAGGTTTACAGACACCTTTCTCAGTGGTTTAAATACCTTGGGAATCCAAAGGGTTTGGGATGTTTCTGTTTGTGCTGAGTGTAGAAGCAGTCACTTCTGCTGGGGGCATTAGTAGTTCTGCCCTTGCTCACATTCCAACTTCCATCATGTGACTGCCAAGCTACGTGGGGCTGTGTTACTTTAGTCATAACTCTTAGGAGACCATGGTCGTGGTCTGGTAACATCCAATGAGGGTGAATAGTGGGAATCCCAGGGTGCCACCAGAGGGCAAGATTAGAATTGCTATTGATTCTGGTTTTACCAGTATGTGTTCAAGAGAGGCAGTGTACCCATCTCATAACAAAGGGACTCTGTGTGATGGGTTTTGGCCTCTGAAGTTTTAGCAGCATGTGCTTCTCCTGCATCACAACTTTGGTTTGCTAACTGCTTTCTTTCCTACTTTTCCTTACAGTACTCAAGGGAAAGAAGCTCAGTTTGCCAGCGTAAGTGCCAAAACATCACCAGCATCTGTCCTTTTGGATGCTTGGACAGAACAATCCTTATCACAAGCAAAGGCGAAGATGCTTGAGACAGAAAGTCAGAAACACAGCTCTTTATAGTGCAGGTAGTCATCAGCGGCTCTGTAAGAACGGAGGAAAAACAACCAGCAGATTTCTGTTTGATGCATCTTGCCTTTATCTTTTTTATTACTATGTATAAAGATTTTTTACATAAAGAAACTTATACTGTATTAATAAATTCAGTGTATGGTTTCAATTGGAATAGTTCCAAAAGTGAGATTTTTGTGAGATTGTTTATGACCAGGAACAAGTGCAAACGTTTTTTTAATTTTCAAGATTTTCTTTGAAATGACTGATTTTTTTTTTCCTTTTTTTTTGTTTTCAGTGCACAGATATGTGCATCCTTGATGGATGGTAGTCATCTGTTCTTTCCCTTTGATTCAATTTTCATTCCACTATATTTATTTTTTTTTCCAAAAGGCGAATATATGTCAACTCTAAATCTGAAACCACCGATGTTTGATGTGATGTGCTGGTGCCCAGTCTTTGTGCCATCTGCTGACATGGAGTTCCTTATTCAAAATATATGTTGGTGCCAGAAGGGGAGCAGTCACATTTTGTAGTTGTTCCCCTTCTAAAACAGACTGATGGCAAGAG
Source organism: Platyrinchus mystaceus (assembly GCA_035041135.1). Lineage (NCBI taxonomy): Eukaryota > Metazoa > Chordata > Aves > Passeriformes > Tyrannidae > Platyrinchus > Platyrinchus mystaceus. Next base: position 9,396,074 of record JAWWLV010000035.1, read on the forward strand.
GGCAGTGAGGAAATCGCTTGAGGCCTCAAGGATGGGCCTTTTCCTGTTCTGCCATGGTGTTTGGGAAGGTAATCCCAATAATGAAAGCACTTGGCAGTGCAGGTTGTGAAGGGTAAGAGGTGCACCTGTGTTGCTTAGTGGCACGTGTTTGTGACTGTATTGTTTGTTCAGGAAAAGAAGGTTAAATATCTTGGATGTACAGCCCTGCTACACCATTACAGCTATAGAAATGGGAGACTTGTAAGTTGATTGCAGTAATCTGTAGGTGATCATTTTGAACAATATCTACATTTTCTTTTTAATGAATGCTTTATAAGCAACTTCCATGTTCAGCTTCAAGTGGTTTTCGATGTCACTTTTGGACAATTAATATTTTTTTTATGAACTTTTCAAAATCAGCAGCACCAGTTACCATTCTTCATCCTTTAAATGATTCCCTTTTTTTACTGAGCTGTTGCATGATTTATCCTGTGTTACCATCCTCAATAAACACTTTATGAAATGGTGAAAACATTTTGGTTTTTTTTATTCATTCCTGAGTGTGAAAATTTTCTGTTTGCCTGGGACTGGATGAAAAGTTGTGGTTTGGGAGAGCTGCTTAATGTCATTGTTTGCTGTATTGAAATATGAACTTCTTAAGGGTGTGAGGAGCATTTTCACTGGTGGAAGAAGCAATGGTGACTCCAGCCTGGATGCAGAGGAGAATTTGATGCTTGTGTTTTATCTTCAGGTATTTATTTTCTTGTTAATGATGGCAGATTATCTCCCTTCTCAGTGATGGTTCTCATTCACCCAGATGAATAGTATTTATTTGCAGTGTGGGTGCAGAGGTGCTGCAGTCTGCACAGGAGTGACTCCAGCCTGGTGCAGAGGAGGGTTTGTTTGGTGCTTGTTTTATCTTCAAGAGAGTGTTTATCTCCTCTGAGTGAATTTGCCATCATTATCTCCCTCGGCAGTGGTGGTTCTCATTCCTAACCCCAAGTGAGTAGTTTGTGTGCAGTGTGGGTGCTGAGGCGCTGCAGTCTCTGCTATCTCCGATGTTACACTGAGCAGCCCGGGTGATCAAAGACCCAGGTGTGTCCCTGTGCTGAAATACAAGAGCGTGATCCTTGTGGGAGCGGCGGCTGTTTTTGTCGGTCCGAGGGAGCTCGTTGTCCTCCCTCGGTGCTTTGCGCCGTAATTCACTAATTAATTCTCTGCCCCTCGCTGAGGCGGCGCCGCCGCCGATCCCTCAGGGCGGCCCGTGACGTCACCGGCCCCGCCCCGCGGGCGCCTCCCGCCGCGCACGCGCCCTGCGCGGGCCCGGCTTTCCCGCCGCCCCGCGCGCGCAGCTCCCGGCGCGTGCGTGTCCCGAGCCCCCGTGACGTCACGCCCCCTGGGGGCTGGGGGGCGGGGCGGGGGCGGGGCCCGCGCGGCCCTGAGGGAGCGAAGTGTGCCCGGCCCGGCCCGGCCCGCGCCATGCCGGGGCTCGTCGTGTTCGGCCGCCGCTGGGCCATCGGCAGCGACGACTTCGTGCTCCCGGGGGCCTTCGAGCTCTTCGTGCGGCTGGTGTGGTAAGAGCGCTTCTCGCGGGCGCCGCTCCCCCGCGCGGTGCGCGGAGCCCCGCGGCGGTGCCGCCGGGAGCAGCGGCGGGAGCAGCCGTGGCTCGGAGCCCACGGCGCTGTCGGTGCCCCGGGCCGTGAGCGCCCGCTGTGTTCAGTCCCCGAGCAGCGCCCCTGTGCTTTCGTTACTGCAGTAATTAATGGGGTGATTCCTTCTTGTCCCCCGGCCTGGGTTCTGTGGGATCTGAGGCAGTGAGGAGCCTGGAGCCGGGGCTGCACACGGCTGAGTTGTAATTCCTGCGGAGCTTCCTTCGCTTCCTTCTGACACGTTCCTTATGTAACAGCTCCCCTGCTATCGATCTTTGTGCAGTGCCTTCGCTAAGATCAAAACTACCGATCACGCGATCACTTTGCAGTGTTGCACTTCTCCTTTCCGACTGTAACTTTTGTTATTTCGCTTCCCTGCAGGTGGATTGGGATCCTTGTCCTTTACGCGGTGCACAAGGGGCAGTTTAACTGTCCCGGGGGAGCGTTGCTGCACGGCTACCTGCTCGTCCTCATCCTCCTCCTGGCTTCCATAATATGTGCTTTATCTGCTCTTGTGTACATCAGTATGCAAGGTAAATAGTTAATAATGGTAGGATTGTAATGGCTGTGTTTTTTTAATCTGGAGTTGACATTAAAAAAATCTGCAAAAAAATTGACTACCCTTAGAAAAAGGTAGTCGAACTTAACTCTGTAATCATTAATATGTTTGCTTTAATAGTATTATCTTTGTTGGTCTGAAATACAACATAATCGATGGACAAGAGCTCGGGGCTGTTGATAGTGCTGTTATTAGGACAAAGTGCTAGTAGAGATACGTCCATTGCCATCAGAGCATCGTGAAAACCCCTTTGTGTTCACCGTGACCTCTGATGGAACACTGCTCCACCTCTCTGACAGGAGTCTAGGGGAATGTATCCAAAAATCACTTTCCCATCTGAAGTATTGTGTTTTAGCCTTGCACAGGCAGGTTTAGTCATGGCTTGTGAAAGTTCCTCAGTTGCATGGGGTTGCTTGGGGAAAAAACCACAAAGGAAAGTGATTTTTATAAATGTCTCAATAAAACTAGCACAGTAAGTACTGTTAAATAGGACCTACCACTTGAAGTGAATGTCTGAACAGAAGTAAGGACCCCAATGCAACTTCTATTCATTTGTAGAAATGGTTCATTTTGGGTTAAAAAATGCTAGGAAAGCTTTTTGTTCTGGTGAGGCACCTGATTATCGAAGTAATGCTAAGAAGATTAATTTGGAATATGTGTGTGGTCTCTGGAATAACAGAGGAGACCCCAGAAACTCTAATATATTGGTTCTTACAACATGCTATAAATAAAACTGTTTAAATTACTTAAGTGGAAAGAAGCTTAAAGTGTGCATGAAGAGAAACTATGTCAGAGCAGAGTTGTGGCTGATAATCCTGGCCTGGAATCTGACCACTGGTTTTCCTAGAGAGACCTCACACACTGAGGGGGGTGGTGCTGAGGAAGGAAAAGTTGTTTTGAGGAACCTCAGTTCCATCTGACTTGTGTCTGTGTAAGCAACTATGCTGCTGCAATACAGGCTGCAACCTGGGAATGGAAAAAAGCACCCTCTGGATCAAGGCCTTTTTGAACAGCTTTGTCACAGGGTGTGAACCACAATAGTTTCCAACGTTGTTGTTGTTCTGCAGTGTTTTAAAGCCTTTATAAATTGTCCTGCCTTCACATGAGCACACACACCCCAATACCTCATTGGGAGCAGCAAACTGGTTTAAGGAAATGAGCTGGCCAAAAATTACTCCCTTTTTTATTGCCTAGGAGTGCTAAAAGGAAGTAAACTATCAATACAGAAAATAGTCTGGAAAGTATTTGTCCTGGTAATTGTCCCACTGTTGTTCTCCTGTTACTGTTTAGTGACTCTATAACCAGAATTTCATTGTAGCCCAGCAAAGTAGCACCTAAAACTTAAATATTCAGCCAACTAAAAGCTAAATAGAATAATAAAAGTAGGCACCAAGAGTCATGAGGAGTTGTGCCAGTGCTCCTGGAATGCAGCTTTGGCAGCTTTGGCTTATGCTGGGCACAGCATGGCTGCCTCAAGTTCAGTGCAGAACTGCGTCTGACTAGAGAGTTATTTTGAGTCTTGGTAGAGTAGATTCGAAGAATCACGGCTATAAACCCGTTGTTGGTTTTCTTTCCTCACCTTTGGTGATAGCTCTCCATTAGTATGCAAATACCTGATAGTTTCAGTTAAGTATCTTACTCTCTCTTAAGATCAGAAAGTTCATATTTCCAGGTAGGATTTTATGTACTTGAAGTGCATTTATGAACAGTTCTTGTTTTAAATTCTCTCTGTAATTTCAGGAACAATTTCTAATCCAGGCCCAAGAAAATCACTTCCCAAAGTCCTTTATACTCGCCTGCTTCTCTATTTCCCTGAATTCATCTGGGCTGTGTTAGGAGCTGTGTGGGTGTCAGACAGCAGTGTGCACTGTGAGAAGACTGTGATAAATGCCATCATTTGGACAGTTGTTGCAAGGTAAAGGTGCCTCCCCACAAATCCGAGCTTGGTAGTGTACATGAAATGGAACATGAGCTACTTGCCTTGAGAGAGCACATGCTGGAGTGAGGGAAAGGAAGTGAAGATCAAAAAGGGTAAGAGGGATGATAGGAGTGTAGAAAACTGGGTAAATGTGAAAGGAGTAGTAACCAGATCACTGAATTGGTGATGAGAAGTGGAGCTGTCACACTTCTGGGTTGCTCTTTCCAAAGCACAGTGCTGTGATTTTGAGTTCTTGCCCTGTGTGAAATGAGCCAACAGCCCTGTTCTTGTGCCCAGTGTTGAAAGCCCACTAACAAGCCCTGCAGCCTTAGGGCAGGAGCAGGGGGTGGTCACAGGGAATTTCATACCGAGCTTTGTTTTCGGTCTGTCAGGACCTGGAGTCGTGGTTACTTCCACACTTGTCAGAAGTACCTGATGTCACACTTTTATCCCCCTCCCTTCTGCTCTGCAGCTGGGTTATCATCGTCTTTACCATCATTGGGGTTCTCATTGTCTTTGACCCACTGGGGGGGAAGAAGACACTTTACCTGACGGACGGTGTGAGTCGGAACCTGGAGAGCAGCCAGTCGGGGCAGCTGCTGTACAACGTGAAGAGCTCGGCCACCAGGGTGTGGGAGAAGAGGATCAGGCTGCTGTGCTGCTGCATCGTGCAGGACGACGATCACCGCGTGGCCTTCACCAGCATCGCAGAGCTCTTCCGCACCTACTTCTCGGTGAGGCCACACAGGTCCCTGTGCTGCGACCGAGAGCTCGGCCACGCTGAGCTCCGGGGTGGCTCAACGCCCTCTGTCATTTCTCTGTACAGGACACTGATCTGGTGCCAAGTGACATAGCAGCTGGTTTGATTCTGCTCCATCAGGAGCAAGATAAAATGGAGAGTTGCCCAAAAGAGCCTGAAGAAGTCCTGTGTCATTCTCCATCGTCTCTCGTGGTAAGAAAGATAGGGCTGGTGCAGCCTCTGCTGTAATTACCCTGGGAAATGATGCCAGCCCATGAAATGCAGTTCACTGTGTAGAGGGGTTTTTTTGTTTTGTTAATTTCTTAAAATTAAACACTGCTGTAAAAATTTGTAACAATTTAAGTTATTAATAGATGCAGTGAAAACAGCTTGATGAGTGTGTGGTCAAGACATTTTCTGCTTTTGCATAAGTAGAACTTCTATCTGAATGGGAGATTAAGTGCTAAAAAGGAACCATTTAGGACATTCAATCATTGTTGAACAGCTGGGAGAGAAAGGGAATGGAGAGAAAATGAATATTTGGTACTATTTGCAAGAACTGAGAAGCTATTCTTTTAGTATGTATTGTAGCCTGTTTGTCTGCTGCAAATACCCAAACAAGGTAAGAAGCAAAAATAGCATCTTTTGAATGCTTGCAGGTGATGGATTAGTTTGATTTTTGTTACTCTTTGGTGGTAAAATACCTTTGTAAATTTTTTTCCCTTCTTTTGGTCTGTGTTTAATAGACATGTCTGATTCTACTTCAACCAATGCATCTGTCAACTCCCTTTTGAATCCAACCAGTGTGATGGGGTTGTGCCTTGAAAGTCAGATCTGCAGCAGACCCTTTAGCCTTCTCTTTGACATTCCATTCCTTTAAGTAACATATTTGGAGTGAATGTTGTTTTCAGCACTGAGCTTATCACTGTATCAGCATTGGAAGAAACTGGTTTAATGAGAGCTTTTCAAGATTCTTCAGCTGTGTAGCTACATAAATAAACAGAGTTTTTCCTGGAATATGAGTGGCTGTTTTTAGCTCCTCTTAGCCCTTGGATTTTCCCTTTGGATAGTGTGTGTTTCATCATGCCTTAATTTTCAGTAGTCTGTGTTCAGCTTTTATTCTGAGGCTGCCTAACACCTTTTTTCCTCTCTCTCCTTCCTCTTCCTTCCCTGTGTCCTTCCAGACTGATGATCTGGATGTGGAGCTGGAGAATGCTGCTCACTACATGCTGTTTGCTGCAGCTGCCTATGGCTGGCCCTACTACATATACACCAACCCGTTTACTGCACTCTGTAAGCTCAAAGGTGACTGGTAGGTTTGACCCAAGACCTTAAAAACACACAGCTGCCTTCTGTTTAACTAGTGTTAGCAGAAATAAAATAGTTTCAATAGCAGTATTTTTGTTTCATTAAATTATATCACTAAATTTGTCACTCTTGGGGATACATGTGCTTGACTGGTATAGTTATCTTTCATGAATTCTGGAGAAACAAAATTCCAATGTCTTTACACCCTCAAACAGATTAGGTATTTTTTTCATAACAGAAGTTTGTGATTGAGATAAACAAAATTCATTTAGCAAAATGACAGAGGAAAAATTGGAATTAAACTAAACACGTTTTAAAATGAGGCTTTTTAGAGATGCTTTTCAGGCACAGATGTCTATGTAGCAATAGAAGTCTATCTGTCTTAAGGAATTAGCAAAAGTTCCCTGTCCCACCCTTTAACCCCTTTAATCAAAAATGCTTAGAGTCAATATTTCAGTTTGCATATTGCTGTGTAGGATTACTATATATTTACATGACCACTGACAGTTGTGACTGTAACCATGATTTTCTTAATCAGTAACATGAAATATAAATATAACCTACTGAAATATAAATTACTTGGAGAAAAAAACCACATATAATACAGTGGATAAAAAATAAGCTTGCTGTACAGAATTTGTTTTGAATTTCCTTTTTCCTTGTTTGTATTTTTTCTCATTGGCCTGTAATCTTAAGAATTCTTTTCTTACTGCACTGTTTGCTCTGCTGATGGTCCTGTAGCAACGGGGGATTTGCCAGTGGTTGAAGTGAAACTGTGTGGCAGGGCTGCCCAGGCAGAGCCAGGTCTGTGGGCTGAGGTAACATCTTGTATCAGACTATTGGTGCTATTGCAAAAAGGAAAAGAAAAAAAAAAGCAGCACTTTTGATTCTTGGCACTAATTCTTCTGCAGATATAATTTTGATTCCTTGAAAGGAAACCTAAAAAATTGGAACATGAAAGTTTTTCTCTTCTGTGTTTGTTAGTTGCGGAAATAGACCAACAGATTCTGATATAACGGGCAGTGATCGGCATAACTTTCACTTTGGATCCATCCTAAATATAACAGGACTGCAGTACAGAGACTTCATTCATATCAGTTTTCATAACAAGGTAATCAATCTGGACAGGCATTCAGCAAAACCTGTAGTGATTAACTCAGGGAAAGCAAGGGGTGAAGGGTCTAGTTTGCCTTCAGCATTTATAAAGCGCAATGTGCAAAGCCAAATGAAAACATTCAGTTCTGGTTTTTTTGTCCTAATCTAAAGGAACAGCCACAAATTCATTGACATAAACCTGTCTCAGTATTGCAAAAAAGGCACTTAGAATACCTAGATAAGAGACCAATTCAGATTCTTTCCATAACACAATTGGGAGCTCAGTAAGAGCTTTCAGAAGGTGAGAACAAATGTTTGCTCTTATAAAAAGTTGATGCCTTTACTGATTATGTTTTTCCCCCTCCAGATCTATGAGATTCCATTTTTTGTTGCTTTGGATCACAAAAAAGAAGCTATTGTGGTTGCAGTGAGAGGAACCTTGTCTTTTGAGGTATCATCCTTCTGATATCAGTAATTAGCTTTATAGAAATGAGTGAACTCCAAGTACCTTGAGGAACTTGTGTTATGCTGGCACATGTAAAAATAACTCACTCACGGGTATGAGTCTTCCAGGCTCAAGCTGTAAGCCCTCCTGCCCTTGGATGGGTAATATTCCCTGTGCCACTGGAAGAGAATGTGGAGAACAGACAGTGGTAATTCTGTTTCACTGTGAGTGGAGGTGCATCAGTAATATGTGTGTGTGTGTGTGTTTGCAGCTTGGAAACAGTGGAACTCAGAGTTGTGGTTGCTCTGTATTGTTTGCTTGTGTGGTGGTGTCTGGTGTTTGGTGCTGTGTTGCTCACACACTTGGCAGCCAGGTTGTGATGTCCCTGTGACAGTGTGGAGTGGCACAGCATGACCCACGAGCCACAGGGCCCTGCAGGGAGGTCTGAGCACAGTGTGTTGTTCACAGGACATTCTCACGGATCTCTCAGCAGACTGCGAAGACCTGACGCTGGAGGATGTTCTGGAGAACGGCTTCGTGCATAAGGTGTGTGCAGTCTGGGGCTGTCTGTGGATCAACAAACTATAAACACCCAGGATCCTTTAGTTAAACAGAAGAATGTTCTCCTCGTGAGATGGATTGCACAAATTATTTCAGTGCTTGCTGCATCAAATGCTGCCTTGGGAACTGCAAGGCAGAATTTGTAACCCTTACATACAACATGTACGGACCAAGTGGTTATAACCAGACCTCTGTCAGGAGCATGTTAAAGAGAAGAGCAGCTTTGCAGAAAGAAGGTTCTTCTGTGATGGTTCTGTATTTAAACCAGACATGCATCACCCCTCAGGTTAGAAACACCCTCCTAACTTTAAATGCTCTCTTGTAGGGAATAACTCAAGCTGCAACTTATATCTATCGAAAACTAATAAACGATGGAATTTTAAACCAGGCTTTCACAATTGCTCCAGTAAGTTCACTTCCAAATAATTTGGTTTGCCAGAAAAATTACACAAAGCTTTTCCTGTGTCCATCTAAGTTTGTCTTCTCTTTCTCTCTTAGGAATATAAACTTGTGATAGTTGGTCACAGTTTGGGTGGTGGGACAGCGTCTATCTTGGCCATCATGCTCAGGAATTCCTTCCCCACACTGAAGTGTTACGCTTTCTCTCCTCCAGGAGGGCTCTTAAGGTAAGAGACTTCTGTTGTTTGGTTCTCTGACTAAGATGTAAAAGTCTTCCAGGTGGTTGACAGGTGTGTTGGATGGTAATGTGGGCTTGACTGTTTGTCAATTTGTTTGTACATTCTTTACTAGAATTATAACTCCATCTTGAGTTACAGTTGAGTTCCTGGGGGAATGTTACAGAATGAAATACATCTAGGGAATTCTGTCAGGTAGTATAATTACAGTTTAAAAGAAATGTTTCAGAAATAAAATGCTCACCAGACTTGTCTGCCTTGGCCTGTTTGACATGTACACACCCCAGCAGCATTGAAGTTACTCTGGCATCTTTAGCAAGGAGGTCTGAAAGCCCACTGAGGAACTGAGTGCAAATGCTGCTGCTGCAGCCACATACTTGTATTTTTATTGAATGACAGTCGTCATCCTAAAGCTAAAGTGTGCTTATCTCTTTAGTGCATCTAAACTGCATCTTTTTTTTTTTCTTTAAGCAAATCACTTGCAGATTACACCAAGCACTTCATTGTTTCAGTTATTGTTGGAAAGGACCTTGTTGCAAGGTGAGTTGGAAACACTTTTAAATCTTCAGAGATGTGTTTGATTGCAGAGAATAGGAGGCTTTGCTTTACTTTGTTCTGTGTGTTTGAACAGGTTAAGTATGCCCAACATGGAGGATTTAAAGAGGAGAATAGTGAGAATCGTGGCAAACTGCAACAGACCCAAGGTAACTACATGCAGGTCCTGGTTAAAAGTCAGTGCAATGGTTACCTGGTACTGTAGGCTTGGGTTACACATTGTTGAAATGAAAACTGCTGTGGAGAAAATTCGGTAGGGAGAGGTGATCAGTTGGGGGAGCATCTGCATACAGGAACTTTTAATCTTCTAACTGTAGTCCCAGATGATGTGTGTGCAAGCACACAGGTAGAATAAGTTACTTGAGGAGATGCCAAACCTCAATTTGACATCTTTCCTCTCTGATTTCAGTACCAGATTCTGCTGCGGGGGTGTTGGTACGAGGTATTCGGAGGAGATCCCGATGACTTCCCAACGGAGCTGGATGGGAGGAACCAGGAAGCCCTCAGCCAACCCCTTCTGGCCGAGGAGAGTTTAATGGTCCATCGCTCCCCTTCCTACAACGCCCTGGAGGATGAACCACACCAGAATTCACCACCTCAGTATCCTCATCTCTATCTTCCTGGAAAGATTATCCACATTGTAGAGGAATCCAGCTCTCAGAGGTAAGCAGAGCAATGAATGCCACTGGCCTGTGTTCCTAAAGCCTGCTTAAAGCTGCTGCTCACTCTCAAAGTACTTGTTTCCAGCTCTGTGATGTGTCTGCATCTCCAGTACCCCTTCCTGGTTCTTGCCCAGCCTTTCAGTTTCTATTCTGTGCCTCCTGGCTTCAAGCCCTGGACACTGTTCCTCCTTGTGCCTTATCCTGCAGGTGCTGAAGTGGGGATTTTAAACACTAACACTGTTCAGTTCACCTTTGCCTGAGTTTTAGGTCCTGGTAGTAGTGAAGTGATACCAAAATACCTTGTAACTCAGTAGTCACACGAGTGTTGGGGATGAGAAAGAAGCCAAATACTGCCAGGCTGGAGAAGTGCAGCTGCCCCAGTAACCAGTGTGTGCCCACACAGCCTCTGGTTCCCTGTCCTGTGCTGCTTTTCTGTGGGTGCAGGAAGTTGAGACAAAGACAGCAGAAAGCTGAAACTGCTGGAAGGGTGAGGATTGTGGCTTTGTTGGGGCAGTGTCATGTTCAAAAGGACAGTTTTGTTTATGTTGGGTTTTTGTAGACAAAGCAACCTGAAACCCCTAAGCCAGACAGGCCTTGATATCCTCTCATGTCATTCTTCTGAAACAGAAATAAAAACATCTGTAATTTGCACAAGACCATCTTACAGAATAAAAAAGAAATTGTACCTTACAGGGAGGAAAGAAAAGAACTGAAGAAATAATTCAGTAGATCACTATTTTGTTTAAGCTTCACATCTTTAATCTTTAATGATTTTAATACTGGTTTTACAAGCTGGAAACTTGAACACCTGGGGTCTGACCATCAAGGTTTTCTCAATGGCTGCTCTTCTACTTTATTAATTTCTTTTCCATCTTTTACTCCACAGCACAGCAGTTAATCCTGGTGGGGGTTTTTTAAGCTGGACTAGCACACAAGAGCCCCCATCATGTACTTGGGATTTTATTTTACAGAATGCTGCATCATATGTGCAGCATTAAATCCATTGCCTGGACTAATGTGACTTATTCCCTAAATTTGACATTAACCATGTGAATGTGCAGTGTTTAACCCTCTCCCTCTCCTTGCTCAGACTGTATTCCATGTTTCTGGGAGCAGGATTATTTGATCCTCTGATGGCTTCTCTCCCAGTTAAGCCCCAGTGTCATTTGGTGTAGTTCTGCCTTCAGAGACACTTAAAGGCAGCATTTCCAGCTGTTTGCTGAAGGTCAGACCTGCAGCTCTCTGGGAGCCAACCTGGGGCTGTGAGAGGCTTCCAGTTCCTCCCTGAGCAAGGTCAGGAATCTCCAGGTTGTCTGTTCCAGATCTGTCAGTCTGAGCCATTGCACTTGTGGTGTGTTTTTTTTCTAGGTTGTGTTCTTCAGACATTAAATACACGGCGAGATGGTCAAACGAAACAGTCTTCAGCAGCATTTTAATCAGTCCCAAGATGATCACAGACCACATGCCAGACGTTGTGCTCAAAGCTCTGAACAGTTTGTCTCAGGAACGTGGAGAGTGTCTGTCTTGTCAGACACGAGAGTACACGCCCGGTGCAGTATAACACAGCTCGGGGAGGAGCTGGGGGCTTTCTTTGCAGGTTTCAGGTATTCAGGACACATTCCACTTTCATGCCTAAGTGGATTTCAGTACTTTTCTCACACTGCATAAAATGAACAAGGGTCTTACAGCCCTTGTCTCTGCAGCGAGGAATGTTGTGCTGGCTGAAGCTGAATGTCTGTGCTGGAGGTTGGGCTCTTCCCCAGCCATCGGTCCCGGCCGAGCCGCGTGCGCTGCGGGAGCCGACACGGTGAATGTGAGTGAGGACACGGCCCTGCCGGCCTCACCAACCCAGACAGCACTTCTGCTTCCAAGTCATTTCATGCCGTTGTCTGCGCCGGCCCGACCTTTGGGGAGCTGAGGGCGCTGCAGGGAAGGAGGTGGAAGTGCTGCTGCAGCTCAGGGCTGGAGGTGGCGAGTGGGCCGGGTCTGGCTCAGGCTGTTCTCAGTGATTGCACTATTTTTCTTACAGATTGTGCTGGTATCCTGGGCTGAGGGGTTGTTGTGGTTCGATGCTGTTTGAATATACATGTGCAATATTCTTTAATCTGTCTTTTGTATTTGGATCCACATCACTACTTTTATTGATTTTAAACTAAAACTACTTAATGAGAAGAACCCCATTGTCCAGACCGTGGCATCATCTTGGTCATTTGCTCCAGCTCTGGCTACTGAGCGTGGATCCGATTCTGCCAAAAACGTGTAACCAGTTGTACTGCTTTTAAAGAAGTGGATTTCGTGGTTTAGTGTGTAACTATTTTAACTTTTTTTTCTTTTTAAGGCTCAGCAGTGTTTATTTAAAAAAAAAAATTATGTAAGTAAAAGTAATGTGATGTGGTTGAGAATTAACTGTGTGGATGTTCTTGTTGTGATATTCAATATGGAGACAAAATTAAATACACAATAAAAACTTGGCTCCTGGGAGGTGACAGGTACCAGTGATGGCTGTGCAGGGACCACGCTGCTCTTGGGGTCCTTGCAGTGTCACCCACCACTGCCCCTGGGTGGGGAGGGCAGGGCAGCAGATTTGGGTGCAGCTACTCTCGAGCCAGAGGAGCCAACACACAGAGCAGGGCTGGAATTAAAAGGCATTAAAAGGAATCTGGGGCATTTAAGCACAAACTGTAACAGTGTCAAAGGAAAAGCACTTTTGTTTGCAGACAGTGGAGTGGAACAGAGATCCTGCCCCAGCTGGCAGCAGCTTTGAACCACTGCCCAAGCAGCCACAGGAGCTGTAACAACTGCAGTGAGAGTGCAGGGCCTCTGCAGAACTGTTGCCAAGTGCTGTGTTGGATTCAGGTTCCCAGAGCACCCCTGACAGGCTGTGGTTTGCACACACGGCCCCAGGAGACACCTGCAGACCCTGCTCTGGGCAGGGAACAGGAATGTGGGTGCAGAGTGGCACAAGAATGAGACACATGCTCAGAAACTCAAACACCACCACAAGTGTGATTCAAGGATTTATTAATTCTTACATGCAAAACATTCTGCTAATTGCATTAGCAAAAGATCAATGTAAAAACTTCACAATTTTGCAACTTTTAAATTTTGCTTTAGTGGTTGAAAGGGTGTAGTTCAACATCATATTCCTGCCAGTTTAGAAGGTACAGAACATTAGCACTAATTACAGAACCTCACAGACCCGTTACCGTTACAATCTATGCTGCACATGGAGTGACAGAGAACACTTGGCTGCATTAGTCATGTTACACTGGGGGGGATCTTGCAAATAGTGACACTTGAGAAGGTTTGTTGTTTACAAGAGGTTTAAAATATAAAAATTACTAAAACGTCTAAAGCTGCTTCACATGATTTTTACACCTAGTTAATAGACTAAAAGCTCAGAAAGCATAACTTACTGGGTCAGAAATAATGGGAAAATAAGGATATGCTTGAACGTTCTACTCTATAAAAGAAAAAGAAAGCAAATTTCTATCATCAGAAAGGTTTTTAAAATACAAGTTATATTGCTCTGTAAGAAGAGATTCTACAAGAAAAGCATTTACTACATAAAAGTGGGAATGACTGGTCCAGAATTGAACCTACATGAATGCCCTACTTGAAATTCAAAGGAATTTACCTATGAACACCAACCTCTCTCCACTACTGCACCTCTGGGAAAATGGTGGCTGAGCTACCCTGGCAGTGTAGTGTAAGTCATCTGTACAGTGTCAAATACTGTCTGGCACTATTGTCTGATCCAACCCAAAATTCCATTTATCCATCACAACACAATGCTGTCAAAAGGACTAGATACACTTCAGTAAGAATAGTTATTTATTTTTTTAAATCACAGCAGCAAGAACTAGATTGCAACCAAGCCCTTACCAATGATAAAGCATTTCCACTGTGACTCGGGTGTCAGTCACTGCCCGGGGTTGGGGTTCAACACCCACCGCCAGGCAGTGGCTGCACTGAGAGAACAATAACAAAACACATCCGAGCTCAGTGTTCTGCTCAGTCCCGGTACTGTTACTTACTGTGAAAAACTAGAAAGATTTCGCATTTCCTACCAGAAATTAGAGTAATTTTCAAGAAGAATCTTTAAAAAACAGTTTAGTGCTTAGTGTTCGTAGCACAACAAAGCAACTTAGTTCGGCAGATAAGTTTGGCAACACTTAATTGAGCAAGAAGAGGATTTTAAAAATAAGGCTTCACACAGGTGTGTTTTCAGGAGTTTGCTCTTAGAAGAATGCAAGGTAACGATCATACTTTAAACAAATGAAACCATGAAATTGTCAACTGGATCATGAATTTATGGTAGAGAACTAATTTATAACAGAAAAACTTGGCATGTGAATGCTCCATTGTTCGAGCAAAGCACAGGGTTGATGGGGTGGGGGAGGGTGATGTTTACAGCAGCAGACATTTTCTCTTCCTCTTCTTTACAGGAGGGGGGCACAGCACTGCTCGAATGGCTTCATCAAACACTGTCTTGAGGCCTCTCTGCGTAAGTGCTGAGCATTCCAGGTATTTCACTGCGCCTGGGGAAGCAAAAACGCAGTTACAAAGCAGTTTTCCACGACTGCAGCAGCACCGCTGACCCCACACCAAATCCAGGCGTCTCATTTAATTGGGGTACAGCTTCTTCCACAAACAAAATCCGGCTGCAAGTCAAAAACCACCCCACAGGCTCCTACCGATCTCTTTGGCCATGGCCAGGCCCTGGGGGTAGGTGATGGGAGTCAGCTTCTTCTCCTTCAGCTTCTCAATGGTGTCCTTGTCATCCCGCAGGTCGAGTTTGGTGCCCACGAGAATGATGGGGGTGTTGGGACAATGGTGCCTCACCTCAGGATACCACTGGAAAAAGAAACAGTGTCTCTTGTGTGGGGGCAGATTTCCACAGAGGCCCTCGAATGTCAGCCCTGGAAGGCTCACAGTCCTTCCTAGCTCAGCCAGTGAAGGGGAGCACCAGGATCTATCAGGGCAGGATCAGAACAGGGCAGACACGTTGTTAATGAAGCCAACAGCAACTTCCATACGATTTAAAACTGCACCCCATTAAGGGCTGTATTTTCCTCACACACCAGAAGAACCCTGACCTGCACTGCCCTCACCCACGGAGAGCCCTCTGTGTGCTGTGCAGCTGAGCTGCCCGAGGACATGAAATACTGCAACAGTCACAGGGCACGTGCTGGAACGGTGCTGATGGAAGGAACAAGTGCCATGAACCTGATTTTTACAGGCATTTGTTCTTAAACTTTTTAATTGTACTGAAAGGAAAGATCACAAACTGCTGTTTGACTGAACACTCTTAGATTACTGTTACCCCATCAATGCATCAAGGAACAGCTCATACTTGGAGTGTTTCATGTGCCCTGAATTTCCATGACTCACGAGGGTTGGCAAATACATTTCTGCCTTTTCAAAATACATTTCACAGTGTCAACAATTTAAAAAAAAAAAAAAGCACCTAATATTTTCCCACCTCTGCTGTAAAATGAACAGAATGATGAACATTCAGACAAAGCAGTCCCAGCTCATCCTTACCTTAGCACGGACATTTTCAAAGGAAGCTGGGCTCACGAGGGAAAAGCAGATTAAGAAGACATCCTACAAAACAAGTTGACAGCAGTCAGCCCAACAGAGACATGATTGCAAACTCTCCTGAACAGGCCACTGTCCCCAGTACCTCTGTCACACTGTCAGCTCTATCGCACTTGTAACGGCAAGGTCAGTGATACAGCTGCACGTGACAATCAGAGGTAAAAGCTTTCCCAGTGGGAAATCCACTCCCAGGCAGCCCCAAAGAGGGGGGAAAACAAACAACAAACAGATTGCAGTCAATTTTATAATCAGCTATTGCAGTAGCCAGCAACTAGGACACAATATCACTGCCTTGCATGGGGCTTTTTTCCTCTAAATGTCATTTCTTCTTCACTGACGGGGAACTCATCAGCACTGGATGTTGCAAAGTGTTAACTATTAATATACAACTCTAAAGTACTCTTAAATTGCAAAGGCCAAGTGTACAGTATGGAATGGGGGGAAAAAAAAAATCACATGAGAATTTCTACAATTATTACTTCCATGCCCAAATCAGAATAATCTTGTAAAACTTCCTCAGAACCTCCTGTAAAACTTCGCTTCTGCTGAATCTCAGTATAAAAAAGGTTTCAGAATTTCTCCATAACTAAATTAGGATTAAGAATAGCATTAAAAAAAATCGCAAAGCTCCCTCCTTTCTTTTCTAAATAAAGTGACAGCAAAAAGTAAAACAGGTGTTTTTTAGGCATCTTGCACATGTCGCTTTTCAAGTGAAGGCAGAAGATTCTAAGAGTGAGCAGGTAAAAACATTTCAGAGCATGTTCATATAACTGCAGGACACACTTCAGAAAACAAGGAGCTTCACTGCTGACACACTACAGTCCACGAGCACTTAGAAGAACCCTCAGGTTCGTGTCTCTGTGCTGATGAAGGTTAGTTTAGTCTTGCTCTAAGACCCAAAATTCATCAACTGTCTCTCAAACGACGCCGACTTTCCCCAACCTACCTCTGCATCCGACCTTACTCCGGTCCCACCCGTGTTACAGAATCAGGCATTGCAGGGTTAGTTGATTGTGCTGCATTTCAAGGCATTTGTTAGGTCAGCAGCTCACATCTGCACTGCTAAGCACTTGCAACCCAGTTGTTCATGCATCACCCCAAGTCTCCGTAGCAGCGTCCCAGAAGAAGAAAGAAACAACATCAAATAATGTGATACTATGGCCACTACTTCTGGTTTCCACTTTTGCAGGTTTGTGGTGACTCAAGTGCTGCACATCACGCAGACTCTCTCCTTTACTACCTCCAGAGATCAAAAGGTGTGGTGTAACCACCAGGAATTACTGGAAGATCTCAGGTGTCTTGCACACTACCAATCTTAAGTAGGAAAAGCTATTTATTTGTAAGAAAATATTTCATCTTAGCCATATAAAGAAAATTTGATAACAAGAGTTCTCAGATCTAGGAATCTGATAGTTCCAAGAAAAGTAGTTGTTCAAAAAATAGGGGCCAATTTATCACTATCATAAGCAAGACAAGATGACAGAACTTGGAACTGAGGTTTATTTAAAGTTTTACATACGGCAATAGGTTCATCTGTCAGACTGGAATGTATATTCTTACCATTGGTTCCTCCAACCTAATAACAGTAGGAGATAAAGTTACTCCTCAAATGGATTTAAGAGAAAACGTTCTCAGTCAGCAACTTGTGCTCACAGATGTTCTCAGGGTGGGTTTTCTTCTTAAGAGAGACGCTGCCCTGTAACCAGCACAACCAACTCCCTGCACCCAGGACAGACACAGCCTTCCCAGAAACCACTGTCTGCACTGGCAGGGGCACCTGCCAGGGCAAACCTCCCCTGGAAAACCTCCTACTAACAACTGCTTTTTGGTTTGGTCTCCTGGGTAAACAAAGTTAACATATTCTGTCCCAATTTCCTTCCCCAAGTGTTTGGAAACACGAGTAGATCTGGGATAAATTCAGGAGGAGGTGTTAAATTCCTGTATATTTCAAGGAATAAAAATATAAGTAAGGGGAAAAGATACAGATTAATGCAAAGCCCTCACTGTGAAGTTGCCAGCTGGTGCTGCTGGGTGGCTGATCCCAACACACTCCCCAAGTAACCACCACCTGCTGCTCTCACCCTGCCCAGAGCACAGTTCAGGTGCACAGACAGGGAAAGGGAGGGACAAAGAACACGCAGGGGGTGAGTTTTAAATAGCACAGTGAAGGAAGAGAGAGGCTGAACACAGATCCTAAAAAAAGGTCAGGCTTCATCAGCACCACTGTTCTCTTCCTCTGTGCTTTCTGGCAGTTTCGTGGGGGTGACGAATCTCACGCTGCACGAGGCTAAAATCTGCAGATTGCTTCACAAGAGGTTCAAGACTCACCCCCCTGGTTCATTTTCTGCTGTGAAGCAATCCCAGTAACTGAGAGGACTTCAGACCTGTACTTAACAGTTAACCTGCTTGAACAGAAGACATTTCTTCCACCAGCTGCTCAGGTGGACATGGAATTCTTTTGCAGTCCACCAGAAAGCCACGGTCACCTCAGCAGGCTGCAGACAGGCACCTGCATTCTGTCCCTTTGTCACAGGGGAGGAGCAGTGTATTCCCTCATAACTCAACTGTCTCACACTATTAAGTATCTTTCAACAAACCTTTTTCTTTCTTGAGATACTTTTTTGAAAATATTTTTATTTAGAAAAAATTAAGCAAAGATGAAGCTCTAAGTATCCCATAAATATCTAAGTATTAGATGAAACCAGCTTTGCACTGTATCTCTTCCCAGGAGAGACAGGTATTTCTCCATTTCAGCTACAGCTGCCCACAAGTGGCAGGTTCTTATCCATCATGGGTATTGTTACTGAGGGGAAAGCCTAACAACTCTAAGAGTTAGTGAGCAGTGATTTAGGGAAAATTGTAAATTAAGACAGTTTACTAAAAATAGCACCAGAGTTCCTTAAATAAGATCCACATTACTCAAGAGAGCAGTTATGCTGCAGGTAAGTGGAACAGTGTTGCATTTTACATTATTAGCACTGAACATATATTTGACAGGTAACAACAGCAGTAATCAATGCCAAAAAACCCCTCCAAATTACCCTTTCTTTACTTGTAGCACAGCTCCACCAGGTAAAAGCCACTGCTCTAAAGAGATTAGAAAACCAGCCTCTACAAAGATTAACTGCACTGGTTGCACTGGACAGAAGAGAGCGGATCACTTCAGCGTTTTCCTTAAACATGGAGAGATGCAGGATGCAGGCAGGACTTATCCAGTTGCAAACAGGGAAGACAGAAGCACATTTGTATCGATGTTACAGCACAAACCACAGTAAGTCATAAAATAGCCACGGGCCAGAGTAAGTTGGAACGCTGGGCCTCTGTCAATACCAATAATCTCTTTATTCAGTGCTGCCTCTTTCACATGTAGAACATCTTCAGAGGCTGAACAATATCAAGTGCTTAGCAGTGACAGTGTCAGGTTGCAGCCAAAATGCGCCTAAAAACAAAAACAAACCCTGCTTTTGGCAGGCACGCTGACCTTGAAATCAATGGCCTGGCTGATGGGACTATTCACCAAGAGGGTTTTGCGTTTGTTTTGGGGTGTTTTTTTCTTTTTCCTTTTAAATCAAACATTCTGGCCGATTCTGAGGCTGCAACTACACAAGTGCCAGCAAGTACCAGTGCACACAAATACACAACCACGCAAATCTTTTTAACTTTTGTAGGACTGTACACACATCAAAGATTATAAATTACAGCTACAGCAGGATGAAGGAAAGGAGCCTGCAACACGTCACTGAGAAAGACAACTCCGGGTCTGACAGTGCTGGCCTGTTGTTCAAAAGGACAAATCCTTTATGTCAGACAAAGCTGCTGAGACTCTTTGAGGTTTCACAGTGCATCCTTACTGTTTGTGGGTAGGAGAGTGGACGTAGTCTGTCATAGTCCTCTTGACCAGCTGTGTCCCATAAACCCAGATTGACCGGTTTGCCATCGACCATTACATTGGCAGAGTAGTTGTCAAAACTAAAAACAAACAGAAAGTTGGCTGCATTAGCTGGTAGTAAAATCAGGCACTCAAGGACTTTTTCCTCACAGAGCCCTAACTGGGGAAACTAGGGAAGAAACATTTTTATTGCATCCTTCTGCTCCCCAGAGACAGTAAAGCTGTTCTTTAAATAACGAGGCTGGTATTGGGTAATGGAATAAAAAAATATGCACAGCAGACTTGGTCCAGGTTGAGCAGAAGTCGTCTTTGTCACGGCTCTTCTAAGGGAAGTGTTAATCCCAGTGAGCAGAGGAAAGAGGTGATGTACTTAGCAAGCATTTTCCAGCCTTAGTGGGACATTCAGCAAGTTAATCTGTCTCATGTTGTAAGATTTAGAATAAAAGATACGTGAGCAGCAACCAAGGAATCCTTAATGACAGGAGCAGGTAAGAGAAAAGCTTATTAATCCTGCTAATCAAAACCCCCTCCAATGAAGTGTCAAAGCCAATAACCAGGGGCCATTGGAGGCATCGTTTTCATCTCATCAATACTTTGAGTGCAAAGGTTTTAATGACTCGTTAAGGCTCAACCACATTCACTGGAGACACCAAACACTGTAATGCAAAAATCTGAACTGAAGACCAAAAAAAGGAATGATGAGTAACTAAGGCAACAAGGCCTCAGCCAGGTAACAAAAGTCATCTGTACATCTCCTTAGAGTGTATTTGGTTATCTGAAAAACTCATCAAAATATAGAGATATCTGAAAAGGGCAGAGAAGCTGCTCGTGTTTAGAACACCTCCCCCAGCAGGCCCTCGGAAAGAGAACTGCACTAATTCCGATACCGACAAATCTGCACGGGAAGGAAAATGGGAAGCACCAAAATAAATGAGTGTCCACAGTCTGGCCCGAGGAGCTCCAGAGCTGTGACTGGCTTAGCACAGCATTGGCAGCAGCACAAAAAGTGGAGAGAACAAACAAACAAAAAATCTCCAGCCATGCAAGCCAACTATTCCTGACTATGATTTGATGTTTTACAAGCTGTTCAGCCTTGGGACTGTTTATAATGAATGACATTCATGACAGAAACACTATTTTGAAAGAGAACAACATCTGATAAAATGCTAGCAAGTGTTAGTCCCTGTTCAGCCAGAGCAGAGGGAGCCAAAACTGAGGGAGCATGATCGAGCACTGGTGTGACTGTGCTAAGCAGTAAAAGCCCCAAGTGCTTCTCCCTACACACAACTGAATACTCAGCTGAACATTTCAGATGAAACTGAGGGGCACTTGCAGGTAATTCAACCAATTCAATTAAGGAATCTGGAATGGCAGTAGGCACAAAGAAGTTGAGAGGAATGAGTTATCTGGTCAGTACTTACACGGTGGGTATGTACTCTCCAGGAAACGCATTGGTTGTGTAGCTGATGAGCAGACATGTTTTACCTACAGCACTGCAGAAACACAAAGGTCACATGTAAAACACATTCACCCCAAATAACAAGGAATCATATTCCTTTCACAGGAAGAAGACCCATTACACCCAGTCACCTCAGGACCTGTCACCCAAGGAGTGTCACTGAAGAGTGTCAGCAGTCACCGGGCAGGAAACCAGCTGACAGACTGCAGCCTGAAGATAACTGGCAATGAAAACACACCTAATATAAACATCCATTTTGTGAAGTCATAAATTACCACATTTTGTAAATTTTTAGACACAAAAAAACAAACACAAGTATTAATAAGACTACTAACATCTGCTGGTCACCTGAGTGATAACTCATGTATTCTCATGCCTTACTCCAACTTCCTGAAATTTAAAAGTGAGAAATATTTCCAGATACCCTTTACATAATTCCAAAACTGTAATCTTTTCCAGAAATTGGCATACTTGCACATAAGTAAAATTAAAGAAAGGTTGAAAAGTATAATTTCTCAACACATCATTACTTTTGAGTATTTAAGGCACAAATACAAATGATGACCCTCACATTATTTATTGCTATTGCAAAGTGACTCCCCACGTGCATTCGCCAACTATTCAAACATTTCATGAACTGATTTACAGATAAATCACATTCCACTATTGGAAAACTTGGAACACCAAACCCTTCCCCAGATCTAATTCTCAACAGTCTCAAATGGGGGCAGGACAAGGTTCTGTTCCAGGTTCCTTTCAAAACTCTGGCAGCCAGAGCCTTCCCTCTCCACCCTCCTCCCCACATCTTATCTGCAGTCAAACATCAGATTAATGACACCCTTGAATTTTTGTTACAGTTGGAAAACTTGAAATTTTTTCAAAACAGACTCTGCAAAGAGTGTTCCTGACACTGCAGGCTGGTTCCCTTGCAGGCTGCCCACTTGCACAATCCTTTAACAGCGTGAGAGATTCCAGGGGTGAGCATGCAACCAGTTCCTCCAAGGACACCGCCAGAGCCTCGCAGCCCGATCCCTCCTCCCGATCCCTCCTCCCGAACAGATAAGCTCCGTGCAAGGAAAACTGCATTGTCTTGCAGATGTTTTATCACCACAGCGATTTGCTCAAAGTCAGCAGTAACTTTGAAACCCAACTGCACCTACACTGTGATCTCACCATTAGCATTAGGTTTGACTCATGAGCTTCCCAAACTAAATCTGTCACAAGTAAATTTGAGCTTTGTCACAACCATAAGTCACAGCTCAGGCTCTAACAGGTCTCTCTGTTGAACTTCAGGCAGTTCCATCCTGCATTAGCCCAAGAAGGTATTTGACAGCAGCATCTGACAACATCACCTTAAATATCTGAGCTATGGAAGAGTTGCTTCAGTGTGCAAAATCAGCCAGGATTTTGTCTTACACGCCCATTTTTATTGCAATTTGTTTTATGTCTATGAGCCAATACCTACCATAACACCCCATCTGCTGCAACTCTCCCTCATCACACCATGCAGTTTTCCACCCCGTTTTTCACCTCTTTGCACAGTCTGAGCCTTTTTTCCTTTCAGCATGCACTCTTACCAAGCTATAATAACAACATAAAAAGGGGCATTTAATTCTGTTCTCGTTAAGTAGAATCTCTGAACATTTCCCTGTAGTAACAGGCTTGAGATACACTTGTGCTCAAACAGCAGAAGATGGATTTACCCTTTAAAGACTTCTGTGGGAAAGAATGGGGGAGCAGCTCACCCCGCAGATACCTATTGAACAGCTGTCAAGAGAGGAGATCCCATCTCAGCTCCTGCACCAGCACTCACTGACTGCAACAAGCCAGAACAGGGAGTGAAGGAAAGTTATTCCTCCCCCATAAGGACAACTTGCTATTTTATCTGCCTGCTGGTGAGTTAGATCAGTTTGGATGTACTGCTGAACTGCTCTCACAACACAATCCAGGCAGCTACACCGGGCCAGCTCACAAAGGACAACAGGGAAAACCTTCAAGATCCTGAGAGGAGCAAGAGCCAAGTGCTCTGGGAAATTTCCTGAGCTGCAGAGACAACATGTTCTCACGCTCCTGGAACCTGTTTGGTCTGACGCTTCATTTTCCAGTGAGTTCATTACAGGTAATTTTAGCTTCTACCAAATTCATGTTGAACTCAGCGTTTTCAGTAGTGGATCAAGAACTTTTCTCTGCACCCAGGCTCCTTTGCTCACCTTCCACTGGAACTGGTGAGAGTGCTCTGGCTAATCACAACAGCCAGAAAGGTGCTGAGAGATTTCATTCCAAGCTCAGAAGTGCCTGTAGTGTGTTTCTGCAGCACCAATCAGCCCGAGTCGTTTAAACAAGAAAAAACACGTCCAACAACCCTGTTTCAGACTTGCTCCATCCAGGTTTCCTGCTTTCCTTGCCTTTTGGCTCACTGCCCCACGAATCAGAACATTGTGGTCACCGGTCTTAAAAATAAACACTAATGCCTACCTTTATAAAGTACATCCCCTAAGTGCTTTATCAACTTTTTTAGGCTTCTAACTTCTGTATTAAAGCAACTCCCCTAAAGAGAATTCAAAATGTTTGGCAAAATTTAAATCTTTGCACATGAAGGCTGAGACTAAGAAACTAAAATAACACCAAGATTAGTCATAAGATTTCTAGCAACTACTTAATCACTGCTCTGTCCACCCACTATTACATAAATTAAACCAGCAACGTTTGACTGTCATTAAAAACATGGCCTACAGAAATCCAGCTTCAAATGCTTAACAAAACTACCCTTAACAAAGGACTGCACTGAGTCCCTTTCTGGTTCTGGGCTGCAACCAGGAATCAGTGCACTCATATAACCACGTATGGATTAATTCCTGAAAACAAAACATATCTTCTCTTTCCTGGCCTTATATACACTAACAAGTTCTATGAAATTCCCCCACTGTGTTAGAGCTGCTTGGAGCCACGTTTTATCTGCAAACAGGTGGCAGCCTTCATAAAAAGCTTTGACTGTGCCATTTCTTCCTTTCTCTGCCCCACATGAACTACGTGTCTGGCAGACAGGATGCACAACAGCTCAGCTCTTCACCACTGAACAGCAGCTGAGATTTCTCCAGTACCACCCTCAGATCAAGAGTTCAGGATTTTTGCTACAGTAGGTTTAGCTACAGGAGGCTCTGCCAGATAAGCACTGGGACACACCCTCTCTGACACACCACTCACTCGGACACACCCTCTCCCAAATATGCTCTTCAGGACTTAACAATGCTACTACTTTCTTTTAAAACTCTAAAAAGTTCAGTAACACAAGTCACTAAATTCCAAGTCACTGCACTCTCTACGGACAGCACGGGAGGGACCTGAAGTGTTCAGAATCTCACACAAATAAGAGGCCAATTACCCTGCACCTCCCTCACAAGCCACCAAGTCAAATACAGCATGGCTTTAGTACACAAGGCCTCAGAGTAAGCAGAATTCCAAAGAGGGACTCCTAAATCACTGCTCTTGCAGTATTTCTACAATGAATAAATGCCTACAAAAGAGCATGAAGTGTGACCACTTCCATGGCATCCAGTAATTGGTGACTTCTCCAAAACACAGAACTCTCCTAACATTACATGACGTGATGGAGATTTCATACCACTCAACAGCTGCCTTTTTAGAGTGAAAACAAAGGCTGCTAAAAATAACTTCAGCAAATGCTTTTTCTCAAGTGTCAATCACCAGCAATTCCTGCAGTTCCTCAAGCGGCTGCTCCTCATCTGTCCTGCACATTCCTGCTGCTCTCTATCACAGAGCTCAAATTTCCCCCCAAAACAATCCTCTGAGTGAAGAGGAAAAAACCAAGGGGGAAACAGGACAGCCCAAGTATCACACATGGCACGCTCTTCTAGCCAAGTTAGTTGTCCAAACACATACCAGCTAAAACTCTAAGAACAAGCATGAGTTACATACAAGAAACAGTCTACTCATTAACAAATGAAAAATTAATCACAGGTACTTCCAGAGCTCTGTTTATTTTGTTCCCAGCAGATCTTTATGGAGGGGACACAAAACAATACCCAAGTTTTATGTTCCACAAGCAAATCTTTAACTTGCATTGTTTCATAGGAACACCAAAGCTTTGGCCTTATCTAAGCCAAACACAACACATTTCCTAGAATACCTGTAAAGCTGGAGCTCCTGAAGCAGCAACAGCACAAAGACACACGAATAGTTAAATATTTTTAAAAACATTGAACGGAGAATGGTACAGAGCTGCCAAAAATGAGCAACACCTGAACGAAAACTTAAAAGAGAGATTTGTTTCTAAGGAGGAAGGAAAACAAAATAAACTACTGTATTTTGTTCACAAATATGTACAGAACTCAGGTAGAATTACACCACTTTCATTTGCAAGACAAAAAATAACAAATATGTTAGGAAGTGGGATGGTTTTCAAACCAGATGACCAAAAGAACTGTTATGTTGAATGAATTCTTGAACATTAGACAGTTTTTTTGGTTTGAGTTCTCAAATCTAGTGCAGGAAGTCGACTGACCTTTTTTCCCCACCCCATGATGCATCACATTTATTTACAGCATTGTAAATACAGAGTTCAGTTGAACTAAAAAAAAATTATACCGCAGAAAAGCAAATTTGTTTGGTTTAAAATCAATATAACCAAAAGAGCAATCCATAGTTATCCTGTCTGTCATCAAAGAATTACATTACCGTGAAAATTCTTCATCTATCAAAGTACCACTTTTTTGTTCATATTGCTCAAAATCTTACCTAGCAAGTCAAAACGAGTTTGTCACACAGTAAATTTATCTTTCAACCATACTTTGCTACATAATTAAAAACAAATCAACAAAACCCCTCCACACAAATAACTTGAAGATTAAGCCACCATGTGAAATTACAGACCACAGTACCAAGTTCATTTAGTTACACTTCACTCCTCTGTCATCTACAGAAGTTTGCTGTGATACCAATTATGCTCAGCCTACACTGGGATTTTTGTTTCTCCTAAGGGAAAAAATGCCTCTCAAACTGCATAAGACAAGTCCTGTTTTCCAACTGGCCTGTGATGTTCCCCTGAGCTCTGACATGCAGTTAAGAGTTTCTGGGAACAGCATCGTGGAGAATATTCAGAAATAGCAAACACATAAACTCTCTCCTCACCTCAATTTCAGCACTCCCCACACTGAAATCCAACTGCTAAACTTAGGAGCTAACTCGATGCTAAAAAGCACCCCCAACTTCTTTCACTTACAAGTAGCACCATATTAGATGCTGTAGGTGTAAGAGCTCTTTACAGACGAGTATATCATTAACTATTTGTATTTCAGGTGCCTTATCAGCCTCCTTTAGACAGGAGCCTTACAAGACCAGATGTTTGCAGCCACAAAAGCAGCCTCTGCCCACAAGCGTTTACGATCTGCTCTGAGCTCAGCCCATTTCACCCAGTTTTACTGGGAGAGTCAGATGTAAAAAAAAATCAACTCTAAAGCCTAATAAGTTTGTTACTTTCACAAAAGACATTTCAAAACAGTATTAAATTTCTCATGTCACTAAAACATTGTTTGTTTGTTTGTTTTAATACACTTGGATTACTTCGGTGATTGATGGAAGAGCCGAAGCAGCGGCAGCTCCAGGGACAGCCCCGCGCCCCCTCCGCTCCGCCGGAAAGGCTCCGGTCCCGGCCGGGCCAGAGCAGGGACAGCCGCGGCTGCCGCTCCCCGCCGGCCCCGCCGCGCCCGCGCCTCCCCTCCCGCCCCCGGCCCGGCGGGAAGCGCGGCCGACACCCACACACCGCCCCGGCCCCACACACCGCCCCGGCCCCACACACCGCCCCGGCCCCCGGCCCGGCCCCGGCCAGCCCCGCTCCCCCCCCGGG